>JARLTB010000119.1:9865000-9970000 GCA_030141615.1 Unio pictorum | reverse complement strand
CAACTCGGCAGAGCCTCGTCGGGTGACGAATAATGTAATCCCGTTAATGGGATTTTCTTGTCTCAACGCAAACTTCACCATAATCTCTCTCTGTGTCTCTGTCTCTGTCTCTCTGTCTCTGTCTCTCTGTCTCTCTCTCTCTCTCTCTCTCAACGAAAACTTACAAATCAGCAATCATTATTCATTTTACTTGCCGATAAGTTATATTGCGATAAATTTTGTCATCTTCCTTGGCATGTCTATGGCTGCGGTAATTTATTGTAAAGATTATATCTGCCAAATTTAAGTGAAGACGTGGAATCTATTTTTTGTAATCTTTATATAAAACTGCTAATTTTGTGGCTGACAAAAATGTATAAATGTGTGTGTGTGCGTGTGTGTATGTGTCCGTGTGCGTGTGTAGACAACATACATTTATACATCTGTGTGTACATGTGTTTTTGCGTGTGTGTGTGCACAATTATAAAACTTGTCTAAACCACTACACTGTGAGACCTATGTGAAATACCTGTTTAGACACGTTACTGTTTTATTATGGCTCTACTGATTTTATTTTACTTTTGTAACCTAGATATTATGCATGAACTATAGGAACTTGACAAAATTACTATATCTTTAAATTTTATTTGCTTTCATGGTTATTTTACTTAAACATATTACCATAATTACAATGATGTTGCAAACAAATGGAAATGTACTGTATAGACGTGCATGTGTTCGCATGATTGCGATAGACAGACAGACTATAGAGATATTGGTTTGAATGAAAGTGGGTGGTGTTATGTACAATCATCTATATTGTTTTTTGTAACTCATGGTATATAATTTTATCTAAATTTTATTATTTTTATTCATGGCTGTCCGAATATCTTTAAGATAGTTTAATCTATCTGTAAGTTTACTATTCTGTAATTTCTCATTGGTTGAGCTAGGTAACATGAATAGGCCAAATAGACGCCAAATGAGTAGGGTATTGTGTCAAGTATGGTTCTGTTGCGAAATACAGGCGAATATACAGTACAAATGAAGAAAACAGTCATTCCGTTTTTGGAGTCTTTTACAGTTATAATGTTCATGTTGTAGGTCTGCAGACGTGTTTTATGTTGTAACTAGAAATTATTCGAGAGGGAAATTGTTGTTGTTGTTGTAGGAGGGGTTAACGTCATTTTTCAGTACAATATAGGCTATATATGTCGGCCACTATTAATAGTAGAGGAAGAGAACCCGGGAAAACACCCAGAAAGAACCACCGACCCACGAGAAGCTACTGGCAAGCTTTCTCACATACCCACACAGGCAGAATTAGAGACTCGAACCCACGCAGACAGAGTTGAGATGGCAGTGATCCATAACGGAGAACGCTTTAGACCACTCGGTCACTCGGGGCCCCTGTTCGAGTGGAAAAGGCATGTGTTAGGACTGTCCAGTGAAATTAAAAAGTGCTCATTGTTTAGACTATAATATTATTTTTGAATTGCTGTAAATTATTTAAAGGAGTTCAGGAGGACGCCATCTCGAGATCATGAATCTTCACTGACCGGTACTTTTCCGTTTTATAAATTATTCAAGTCTTGGTTCAATTTTTGCACAGTAAGTTCCTCTCACATTTTAGTTTCTAACTTTGATAACTGAATTGTTTGTTAAGGTTTGCAAAACTTGTTGCATTTAATTCTTTCTGTTACTTAGTTTGTGACTATGATTCGAAACAGAAACGAGGACTCGTCCTGGAGACAAAATGTGTGTGTGTGTGTGTGTGTGTGTGTGTGTGTGTGTGTACGGCGTGAGAGATAAACAGTTTTGTCCATGGCCATGGGCAGGATTTTTGGGCCCTAGACAAACATTTCCAGTTTGTCCCTGCCAGCCCACTTCCATTTGTTTTATGTAAAAACATTCTTCTCTTCAGAGGTGGGCCCATGACTGTCTGTTGTCTGGAATTTCGTCCCAGTAGTCATACCTGTCCTCGGATGTGTGTGTGTGTGTGTGTGTGTGTGTGTGTGTGTATTTGAGTGTATGTGACAGAAGGAGATAGAGTGTGTGTGCGTATGTATGAGATTATATGCTTTGTGGTTGTCGCAGAAACAATATTGAGATCAGATAATGACCACCATATTAATGACATCAATTAATGAGCATCACCGGTAACCTATTTTTATTCAAGACACTTAGTGAACTGAGTCGAAATTTAACAAATGTGTTCAGATTTATATAATTCGCTAGATGTGCTCGATGATCTACATTGGCGCCCTCGCATAAGGCAAGTACCCCCACCCCAACCCCTGCTCTAAACATGTTTTGGCCTATATCTGTCAAACTTCATAGCTGACCATTACATGTCTGCCTCCCTGGCCCAGCCCAAAAAATAATTATGCGGGCACTCCTTATGCTCTATGTATAGCAGAACAAATCTGAGGGACACCATATCCTTGATGTTTATATAATTGTTGATCTAATCATTTTTTTAATTTATTATTTTCTGTAAGCATTATTGACATGGGCAGTGGCAGATGCTTTATCTGCTCAGGAAATGAATGCACCCGCCCATACACAAGTCTCCTGCTGCCTTTCAGTTTTTTTTGGTCGATCAAAGGCTAAAGGAGTAAACCAAAACAAAAATCCGGAGTGGACACCCTAAGGCAGTTGGACGATGTACTACGTCCCCTTCTGGCAACTCCTTGGTCTGAAGATAGATGGGCTCTGCCATACAACTTTTTTCCCAAGACACCCTGATAATGCTGGACAAATTTGCAGTTACCATACCGGATCGGTCGTCGCCTAGGACAACAAGGACCGCGCCTGACGTTGTCCACCAGGACGGAGGCGACAAATGTGCTACTGGTACTTTGCATAAAATCAGAGCAAGAGACAGCATCGTTATCGCCACCTGGAACATTAGAACTCTGGCGCAAATTGGAAGACTCTTAGAGTTGACACATGAGATGGAACACTATACATGGGACATTCTGGGACTCGGTGAAGTCAGATGGAAAAAGCCCTAGGAGAACACCAAACTGAAGATGGGAATATATTCTACTATAGTGGAGAGTTGAACAAGGCCGTACATGGCGTTGGCTTCCTTGTAAACAAAGCCATCAAGGGACATGTGCTTGAATGTCGCCCCATATCTAGCAGAATCATCTCCATTCGTCGGAAAGCATATCCCTTGAACATCACAATTATCCAAGTCTATGCTCAAACTACTGATCATGATGATGAAGAAATAGAGGAGTTTTACAACACACTCAGGGTATTATAAACAAATACAGGGTTTATTAAACATGGTAAATAAAAAGACATCCTCATCGTCCAAGGAGACTGGAATGCCAAAGTTGGCAAAGATTCTCTAAAAGACATGGATGATCATTGTGGACCTTCTTGCAATGTGCTTACCAATGAAAGAGGGAGACGGCCGATCGGGTTCGCAAGCTACAACAACTTGGTACTAGCCAACACCCTGGGCCAACATAAAGCTTCACGATGCTGGACATGGCACACACCAAATGGAACCCATCTTAACCAGATCGACTACATACTGGTTCAAAACCGTTACCGATCTGGCAATAATTGAGCAAAAACGAGAATGTTCCCAGGTGCTGTAGTTGGGAGTGATCACGACGTCGTCATTATGAACTTCCGAGTGAGGCTGACGAAAATTAACAAGTCACAGAAAATCAGGCTCAAATTCAATCTTCAGCACTGGAAGGACCCTAACATCTGCAAGTCATTTCAAGCAACAATTGGAGGAAAATTTGCTCCACTCGTTGTGATGGATGTTGATGTTAACGTGATGACATACACTTTCAACACTGTCATGAGAACAGCTGCCAAGGACATCACTGGCCTCCATCGCCCAAAGAAAACACCCTTTGTTACAGAGGAGATGATTCTGATTGTGTGTGATGCTCGAAGAGACCTCAAAAACACCAGACACATAACAGGAGCAATGGAGTACCAAGAAATAAACAAGAATATCAGACAAACTTGAAGACAGCAAAAGAAGATTGGATTGGACACAAATGTACAAAAATAGAGAGTAGTCTGATAAGAATAACAGAAAAAAGGCATTCCAAATTGTGAAAGCCTCACCAGACATAATCAACCACGAGTCATTACCATTCAAGTCGAAAATGGAAAATGCCCCAAAGAAGCAATTGACATTGCAGAACGATCGACTGAGTATTGCAAACTACTCTACAGCCATCATTCCACAGGAGACCCAGAGGTGCTTGAAGTTCCAAAGTCCACAAATGATGATGATTTCCCCATTCTCAAAGAAGAGGTGGTGTCAGCAATAAACACACTGAAGAATGGGAAGGCACCTGGAGTAGACAACATCCCAGCTGAACTTATCGAGAATGGTGGGGAATCAGTGATAAAGCTACTAACAAAATTCTGCAACAAGATCTGGCAGACAGGCGAATGGCCAACACATGGACTCAGTCATTTATTATAACACTCCCCAAAAAGGTAATCTCCAGCTGTGCCAAAATTATAGAACTATCAGTTTGATAAACCGTGCTAGTAAGTTGATGCTGAAGATCATCTTGAACAGACTGAACCCACAAGCAGAAGAAATAATTGCTGAAGAACATGCAGGGTTCTGGAGTCGAAGAAGAACAACAGAACAAATATTCAATCTAAGGGTTCTGTGTGAAAAGTACTCGCAACATGAACAAGACATCTATCATGTGTTCATAGATTTCAAGCAGGTTTTTGACAGTGTGGCATGATGCATTGTTGGTCACAATGAAAAGTACAACATGGGTCAAACGTTGACCAATACCATCAAACAGCTGTACGCCAAGCCTACCAGTACAGTAATTGGTCAAGGTTCTGTGGCGGACTGGTTCAAGACAACAGTTTGAGTACGTCAAGACTGTCTCCTGTCACCCACGCTTTTCAACATCTACTTAGAGTGCATCATTAGCGAAGCCATGGAAAAACATTGTGAGACAGTCAGCATTGGAGGGCGTAACATCACCACCTACGCTTTGCAGATGACACTGATGGGTCGCCAGGCAGTGAAGACGAGCTTGTCACCTTATTGAAGAACCTGGATGAAACATCTTCCAGATCTGAAACGGAGATAAGCGCTGAGAAGACAAGGCTGGTGACAAATAGTGGCAAACAATTCTCAACCAAGATTAAAGTCAGAGGACAAGAACTGGATACAGTGGGTCAGTTCAGATATCTTGGTTCCATAATCACGGAAAAGGGATCAAGAGCATCAATTTTGTCACGAGCACCACAAACAACGGCAGTTATGTCAAAGCTAAGACTGCATTATGATGTACAAGAATATCTGTCTGAAAACTTCATTTTGTGTTCATAAGAGACCTGGACCCTGACAGCATAATTACAACGAAGAATCCAGGCACTTAAAATGAGATGATACATAACCATCATTGGCATCTCTTACATGGACAACATCACAAATGAAGAAGTGCGTAACACCATCAGGCACAGAGTAGGCCATTAAGAAGACCTCCTCACCACGGTCGAAAAGAGAAAGCTGAAATGGTATGGCCATGTCACTAGAGACAACAGTCATTCCACAACATTACTGCAGGGCATCATCCAGTGTGGCAGAAGGAGAGGTAGCCAAAGAAAAATGTGGACTGATAACATCACAGAATGGACCCAAAAAGTTTTGCGGAGGCACGGGCATTGAGACATGATCTAGACAAGTGGAGAGAACAGGTCAGATGTTCAGCAGCACAGTGCCTCAACGAACACACTAGGTTGATAGACTGATGATAATGATTATTGACCAAATCAACAGCTGTGTATAAAACAATTAGTATAATAGGACATCTAATTCTTTTCTACATTTCGCTTGCATTTTATAAGATCAATGTCAGTTGCTTTCTATTTATTCCCTTGAATTGTGAGCCTATGATGCTACCTTGAATTTGAAATTGATGACCACCTTGCCCCAGACCAATCATTGTCCTGTAAAATGTTCGAGCTCTTAGTGCAAACGTCTTTCATGTACGATTACAACATTTGAATGACACTACAGACAGGTTACCAATACTATACATGTTTATATTAATGCAGATTTTCGTAAATTACCGTTTGTCATTCACTCCAACCTTGAAATCCTCAAGTGATGCATCACCGACTTCTTCCACATGTCAGTCAACAAATAATAAATAGCAACAAAAGTAACCCTCTGCCCTCTGTAATCAGTCTTGGTGTGAACATTGTTAGGTAATGACAATATGGCTAAACGCCGGTCGCTTGTCTTGGATGTGTAGATAAAACATTATTAAAACTACTAAAAATTGTCTGGAAAGATCAAACGGGGACCCCCTCCCTCCATGTAAAAAAGTACTGCTACAAGAAAACCCGATCAAACAAACAAATCTTGAATCTCGCGTTTAGGTACTTTTTATTATCTAAGCTAAATAGACTATAAGCTGATTATGCGAGGTACATGTAATACAGTATCGAAGATACATCGACCGTGTGCTGATTATGAGAAGATACTGGTGATTACTGTATCAAAGATGCATAGACTGGGTACAAATTATGACAGGATACTTGTAATTATCTTACGTACACATACTGTATGCAAATTATGACAGGATACTTGTAATTATCTTACGTACACATACTGTGTGCTAATTATGACAGGATACTTGTAATTATCTTACGTACACATACTGTGTGCAAATTATGACAGGATACTTGTAATTATATTACGTACACATACTGTATGCTAATTATGACAGGATACTTGTAATTATCTTACGTACACATACTGTGTGCTAATTATGAGATGATACAGGTGATTACTGTACCAAAAGTGCTTAGATCATGAGCGGATTATGGGAGGATACTGGCGATTACTGTATCAAATATGAATAGAGTGTGTGCTGATTATGAGAGGATACTTGTGATTACTGTATAAAAATACATTGACTATGTGCTGATTAAGATCATACATTTGTTTTTATAAATTCTGTAAATTCAGCGTAATATTTACAAAAAGATAGAAAAATAAAACGGTAATAGAATTTGAAAACAAAAAATCTTATTCAATACATAAATTGCACTTTATTTTCAATGCAGCAAAAACAAGAAAAGAAACAAAAGCTTTATTCCTTCTGCCAACTACTGGGAAAAAATAAAAACAAAAACAACTGATGTTTTTTTTTTAAAAAAAATTGTGGGATAAGAATTAATCCAAATGATACGAGTCGGAGTTTTTTCCAGCGTCACCATCTAATGGGAGATAACTGACTTTTTTAGACTGTAAGTCACATGAAGCATACAATCTCAATTTGTTGGATAATCCTGGGAATAATTGTACACAAATAGACATTAATCATTTAGATATCATGACATTTATTGTTAAAACAGGGAAATAGAAATTGTCATGTTTCAAATTAAATTTTTGTCGCTTTCATATGAAACGAAATCAATAAATGTAGTTTGCAGTCATGCTATGTTGAATGCAAAAATAATGCACTAAAAATAAAACAAAACAAAACAAAACGACATTATCACATCATCGTCACCATAAACATGGCACCATTTGGGTGTTTTCAGTCATTTTCGTCTCATTCCTTGTCGTAGCCAGGGCTGCCAGTGTGCTTTCATTTTTGCGTCCTTTACTTGTTCTTCCGTTTCCCTCATTACAGTCGAGCCGTGATATAACAGAAATGATTGTATCACCGTCATTGACATGCCTGCTTCTGTCAAAAAATGTGCTCCCCATAGCACCCCAAGTGGTGACTTGCATATAACAGGTTTTCTGTGTAGCACAGTGGCTTTGTGCTTGGCTATGGATTACAAAGGGTAAAACCAGGTAGGATTTCTTCTTTCCCAGCTGCGACCAAGCGTGACAAAACAGCCGACATGATATGGCACTGTATTGAATCAGACGAGAATTGTATTCGGTCCTATCATGTAAATATGGGCGAGGTGCCCCTGGTTTGTGCAATTTCCACTTCCTTGTTATATTTCGGACGGATCTTACCATGGAATCTACTTTAAAAGTGATAGTTTGTGGACTTATCTGTGTCAGTATCATCACAGGTATGTTTTATTATGATGTCATGTCTCATTTGTACATGTTAAAATCTAAAACACAAATTTTAGGGTTTGCTATGCGTTTCGTGTATTACAGGTGGTCAAAGGCGTGGCCCAGCGGATTCATTATAACGTTATATTTACCTGTTTAATTGATGGAGTTCGAGAACGTCCCTCGATTTGTCTGTGTAGTAGGTCAAGATTACAGATGTTGCTGAAATTGACGATCGGTGACGTTTAAGATTTATTGAGGCTACATAAGGGTTTAAAGTATCCGGGTGTGAAATTTATATAATAAATAAGCTCAAGATTCATCCGAATGTGTAAACTCCGTGTTAGCTCAGTTGTTCGTTTGGTTTATATTGTTGACCCCAAACATTCTTTCACACAAATACTTTCACATACAAACAGATTCTTTTCATACCTCATATCGATACCAACCGTTCCTTATCTTTCACAGATATATTTAAAGGTACACTAGTATACTCATAGAGCTTTCGTTTATATTATAAATTAAATCTTCACAAAGCGATTTGTATTTTTATTATGTCATATACCTCATAATTAATGAAAATAATGACTACAGAACGTGGATTTGTTATGGTTGCAGACAAAACGCTCTTAGCTGATTTCGCGCTCGGTAATTTCCGTAAGGCAAAGCGGAAACGACGAGTGTAGGGAACACAGCTTTCCAATTTTCATTTTAGTCGCGTTCAACAAGTAGAGCATTGTGTGAAGAAAACGGTAACAAGGTGTATTGTTGGAGGTTGTAGCAATACAATACGAGAAGGAGTGAGTTTGACATTTCGCAGAATATTGTGTGCTTGAACCTGTATAAAACTGAGAGTGGGTGGGGGATGGAAGGGTAGGCCTGGCAGTATATTATGCTATTCGATATTACGCAGACATGCAGCATGATGTCCCGACCAGTCACATTATCCTGACACTAAGCCGACCAGTCCCAACACTAACATCTTGATGCTGAGCGCCATGCGAGACAGTTGTTAGTACCATTTTAAAAATGAACTTTGGTATGCCTCAGCTGGGAACGAACCCACGACCTCCGACATCCACTAGGCCACTGCTACAGTCTTTTATTCAAAGTGATATTCATCATCATTCGAAAGTTTGATCACCTGATAATCAATCATATCGTAACATTTCTTTCTCCATGTACAGCCATATGTACCGGTCTCAACTGAAGTGAGATGAAACCTCACTTTATTTCAGCGTTGTTTACGTTCAACTCTCAATGCGTTTTTGTGGAAGGCAACAACAGAGACAGACTCAACAAGCATTGGTTTTGTGGGAGTTTTACGCCATCTTTAGGCATATGATAGACAATACATGGATGAGAGTAAAACTTGGTGGTTGCTGAAAAAACCCATCTACCCAATGGAAACCATTGGAAGGCTTTGTCAGATAGTCACGTTGACCTCACGTGAATATAGGTGTGATATATTAGTGATCTTTAAAGTCTATCGCCTTAAATCACTTAGCAAACCCAAGACCTCCAGGCAAGACAATCAAGGCACGACAGAAAGCACTGAATCACAAAGTGTACCTGATTGTGTATCAGTTGTCAGATTTGATGGTGTCAATACAGAAATGTGACAGTAATCCTAATATAAGAAATACTAGTAATGATATAATATTGAATACTTGTGCATACAAAGCTTTGTTTTGCCGTTTCAAAAAGTACACACAGCACTCTTCCCATATTATCATGTGTTAACATTGATATGATTAGCGCAGATGTATAACAGTGGTGGTGTACATAATTGTGTTTGCCAAAGCATTAATACGTAATGTATAATGTAAACACAAATATGTAACGTTTTAGATTATTTTTGAGTTTTGAAGTGATAGTTTGACAGATTTTAAAAGAACCGTGCAAATATGGGTACAATTTTTTTTTTGCAATTCGATAATCATAAATCTGAAGCACTATGCTTTCGGTTAGAAAATGTCTTTCCGTTATGGACGTTTTGATATTTTATGATATCTTATATTGAGTAACTGCTGCAATTTATTGCCAGCACAAGTTAGGCCAAGAGATGAACTTAAGTTAAGACTCATGTGATCTCGTTGTCTAGAATGTAAGTCCTACTTAAAATTGACCAATGAAATGTCTTAAGGCTTATCTTTAAGACCTATACTTATGAAGTTGTAGCTTATCCATATACTGACAATAATGAAACACCCGACTCCAAAGTATTTTGTCTGCACTTAACAATTGAAGCTAAAGACGATGTGATTAAAATTTTGAAATATTTCCGTGGGAACAATAATTATTTGCAAACCTCTCCCATCCACTATTTCCACCATTGCAGTTCTTTGATCCAATGAACCTAAACCATCTTTCACCACGTAACCTAAATGACGCGAACAGGAATTCTATAACTAATTTTATTAAATTTTATAACTAATTTTATTAAATTTTATAACAAATTTTATTAAATTTTATAACAAATTTTATTAAAATTTTAAATCAAGACAATTACTGTCAGAAATGTCGGCAAGAACAAAGGGCCGTCGAGTAATACCTCAAAACATTTATTCACCAAAACTTAATTGAGCCATCAGAATAAATCATTCAGCAAGTTATTCCTTGATGTCTAACCGTAGTATAATCTACTAAACTTAATTATCTCCAAATTAAATCAAAATTGAAGTCTAACGCACATGCTCCTTTACTTGTTTCTTATTCAGTTTACCTCCCCATCTTTTTTTTTTTTACTTGCTTAGACAAGTTATGCCAGTGCATTACGACTTAAATAGTATGTCGAAATCAGTTGCCTGTAAATAAGGTCAAAATCTAAGACGGAATATTTTGTACTGTTGGTTTACCTTTCACTTTCCCAAATTCTCTGTTTGTCTCATTTTCTATAATTATTTGATTGCATTACCTCTTTCAAAGTATTACGTGGTCAGACTAGAGAATATAACCTTCAGACCTAACCATACAATTTTCATTGGAAACCATGTGCAGATGGTACATTCACCTTTAAGTTGTTTAACACTGTCCTGTTAGTATGTCACACCTGTACATTAGACAGGATCAGTATACAATGGTTAAAAATTACAGTAACTTGATGGATGTTATGTTCTAGATGATGAACTCTGTTGTAGATGTTCTTACAGTTATGTTGGACTCGATAATCCGTTTATTTACATCTAGGGATCAAATCGCATTGGAAGTATGAGAAAAGTTTTCTTTTCTTCAATATTTGATCACTTTTCACGTTGGTTGCTCGTTGAGGATAGTCATACATAGAATTCACCCAGGTGTACTACAGCGTACTTCACATTCAGTTAATCATTGTAATGTTCGACGCCCACCCAGGTCAGTGTGTCTCGGCTGACTTGGCGTGTACTTAGCGATGTTTTTTTTCTCAAAATGATTTGGTCAATAATGTATTAAAAGTGTCAAATCAATGTGCCTGTGATCGTGTATTGGTTTGGCGAATATCATATGTCTACTTGGATCTTACAAAATACATATTTTCTATAGACCACCCTCCAGTGCCGTCGTTTGGAATTTCTCTATTCAAGATATTACACATAAATTGTTGCAATATCTGAACGTGATCAGTTTCTTTCTGCACCTGCCCAAACATTTTAAGGTTCCACAAATGGCAAAGAAATGTGTCACTACGGTTATAGAAGTGACTATAGTTTTAAAATTTCAGCTAATTATTTTTCTTACTGCTGGCTTAAAGGAGAAGTTCTGTTTTGAATAAGCTCCATTTCAAGCCCACACAGTATCTTTTCAGACTCAAGGCAAAATTTACAAAGTATATTTGATTTACAATCGATAATCGTCAGTGTGTGTTCACTTCAACCGAAGAAGAAATTATAATGTTGTAAAGGACATTCATTACATTGAGGATGACAGTACAAAGTTGTGATATTCACCACGATCACATGTTTCATTAAAGAAAAAAAGACGCAATACAATCCCCATATCCCATTTCTCCAACCTCGCTACCACGTTTTTCTTTCAATTAAGAGTTTAATGTGTTTTTTCTCTTCTTCTTCTTAGTTTATCGTGGTACGAACTGTAATTGCCGAATCACACAACAAATAACGCCCGAAGGGCATGAGCTATGTGAGTCGGCAACTGGCAGTTTATACCACGATAAACTCAGAAGAAAAAAAACATTAAACTCTTATAATTACTATTTTTTAATTAATTTTATTTATTTATTATTGCTGTTTTTGTTGTTTCTTTAAGAATTTTTTTATCAGTTTTAAAGCCTTTTTAAGTGTTTGACTTCGTGTTGAGGCGACTGCTACGTATTTATTTATAGAACAGGAGATTCTCAGTCGGCAACGGAAGCACTAAGTCATTATCGAAAAAAAATCAAATCAAAGCATGGTCTTAATCTTTATCTAATAGACGTTTAATATACAAAGCAAAGCATGTGTTGTTTTGTTTAACATACAAATGACTCATGGATTTGACGCGATCATAAATTCATTGTGACTTGTGCAACGCTTTTGTCCAAACACGTGAATAATCAATTTCCGCTTCTTTAAATCTAATTTAGTGTTGATTAACCGTTTAGGCTACCTACAGGGGCGACTTACAAATGAAATTAAGACTATCGGTACATGGTTATAGTGATGAGGGTCCAATAGTCAAAAAGTGCAAGACATCGACACTAACATTTACGATGGAGGGTATAGAGGATATCCCACCCACCCATGTCGTAACTATCACTGTCGGCGTCTTACATTGTAGGGCTGTCAATCCAGTTGTTATAATATTAGTCTTTGAACCCACCTCCACCCAATCCTTATAGGTATCCATTTACCTAGAGTTTAAAATTTATTTGTAACGAGCTGCAGTGAAAGTGTTGTAACTCCAATGTTCTTGACAGATTTTGAGTTTCCAAGCTTTTTGTCTCCAAATCTAGTCAAATAAAGAATTATTTATATTCAGAAAAACAGCAAAGAGGTGTTATTTGACTCTGCTAAATCAATGTTTTTAGTTTTCTAAATAAGTCATAAACCCTCCATTTTTATTTCGTTTTAAAAGCGTGTAATGTGTAAGCTATTAGTTCAATGTTTACGTTAGTTACTTTGCGCGTCTCAAGTTATAGAAGCTAGTATAAAGTAGTTAACTGATACAGAAATCAACGCAATTTGGTCTGATCACATGAATATAATCTGACCAATGGAAATATTCCCTTCATTTATCAAATGACGCAATTGCCGTTATTATTTCATTAGCTAGTAACACAGTTTGCGTTGTATGTGTTTGTTGTCTTTAATTGTTCATGTCACACCGACAATCGAACTAAATAGCTCAGTCATCGGTATCTCTAAAAAAATACGTTCTGTTTAAACCAAAGCTGTCGGGTTGGTTTGTTGATTGATTGATTGATTGATTGATTGATTGTGGATTTTAGACACACCATGATTGTTAGTTTTACGACGCATCAGCATTGTAAGGCTTTACTGCGCCACAAAAAAGTTATATGAGAACAATGTAAGTGTCAAAAAGGTTAAATGAGAACTAGGTAGGTGTCAAAAAGGTTATATGAGAACAATGTAGGTGTCAAAAAAGTTAAATAAGAACAATGCTAGGTGTCAAAAAAGTTATATGAGAACAATGTAAGTGTCAAAAAGGTTAAATGAGAACTATGTAGGTGTCAAAAAGGTTATATGAGAACTATGTAGGTGTCAAAAAGGTTAAATGAGAACTATGTAGATGTCAAAAAGGTTATATGAGAACTATGTAGGTGTTAAAAAGGTTATATGAGAACTATGTAGGTGTCAAAAAAGTTATATGAGAACAATGTAGGTGTCAAAAAGGTTAAATGAGAACTATGTAGGTGTCAAAAAAGTTATATGAGAACAATGTAGGTGTCAAAAAGGTTAAATGAGAACTATGTAGATGTCAAAAAGGTTATATGAGAACTATGTAGGTGTCAAAAAGGTTATATGAGAACTATGTAGGTGTCAAAAAGATTATATGAGAACAATGTAGGTGTGTGTGATTAAGATTTTGCTAACCTAGCTTTAACAATTTTTCAGTCATATCGCTACGATGTCTGCAGTGAGGTAGTTTGTAGTGATGTCTAGCACTGGGGCATCATGCCGCAGACATGTAGGATGATGTCCCACCCAGTCATATTATCCTGACACCAGGCCGACCAGTCCTAACACTAACCTCTTAATGTTGAGCGCCAAGCGAGGCAGCTGTTAGTACCATTTTTTGTAAGTCTCTGGCATGACTCGGCGGAGGATCGAACCCACGACCTCACGCTTCAGTAGTCGGATGCTCTAACCACTAGGCCATTGTAGCGGTCCCACAATGTAGGTGTCAGAAAGGTTTACTACCAACGTGCATTACAGTAATCCACCCCACGCACCCCCACAACAATGAGACGATACAAATATATTACGGTTCCCGATCAACGGGGGATATAAATGGCGTGTATAATCAGAGATAAACTGAAGTGATCAACATTACAAATGTTGATTAAATTACTCAGCTGAAATTGAATATAAGCTTATATTTTCGAATAAATGTGAACTCCCTTCAAGAAATTTAAAATACAAGACTTATCGACCTTATCCAAAAATGTCTTTATTTGCTGAAGTTTGTAGTAATGATCGCGTGTATGTTGGGGATTGAACTCATCTATCATTAAAGTGCTTGAAGGTGAAAGGTTAATTGCAAGAATCATACTTCAGGTGGTTTTTTACCTGATAAGCTGCATTAGTGGGTGATGTAAGTATTTACTAATTCTAATTCTTGCGCAATTCCTACCTCGTCCCTATGGGTTGTTCTGTAGGAAAGAGGCCATCCCGCTAAGGTTGTTTGATCACGCGAAGCTTGTTATTGACAACATCATTCCACGATGTTTGCCACCTCCTGAATAAGGAAGTTTCGATACCAGGTTTAATCAGTTTATTGTATTTTGAAGTCTGACAGCTATTAAGACAGCGCTGTCTGCCTTTTCATTACATTTAATACCAATATGGTTGGGTAACCTACAGTATACTATATTGTACACAGCTCGGTGTATATAATGAGAAGATGGCTCAATAATAGGTTTTTTACATTTCCACTGTGTAAAGACTGAAGTACTGATAGTGAATCAGAGAAGATGATATGATAGAGTTTAAAATATGCTTGGTTTCGATATAATTCAGGATAGAATATGTTGTCATGAGTTTTGCTAAAAATGTCGATTCACCACCAGGTAAATCAAGTTTTGTAGTTTGAATTCCAATACTGAAGGATACAATAGCCGTTTCACTATTCTTTATAAGCCGTCCGTACAATTGCTTGTGTAGTTATTAAATTTGGAAAGAGAATCCTTACAAGGGTTAGAAAAATATGGAAGGATTTTGTCGCATTTTTTTCCCTTCATGCAGCATAAGCGTATTACGGGTTCTTTGGAAACATTGGAGGTGTTACACAAATAAAATCCTTTTGGATTTTTAAAGTTCATTTTTTTGTAATGTAAAGGCTGACAAATATTCTATTGTCAAAGGTACAAATGGCATTGGGTTGCTTTTGGTATACTGTTTTGTATTTGGGTTGAGAAAAAACCTAAGAGCAGGATTTAAGGGGTTGGATTATATTTTTAGGGCTTTTTATAAAGACAATGTTTCTCTGCAGTGTGATAGAGGTGGCTCATTTGCTTCAATCAAAAGTCTTTCACAAGGAGATGTCCTAAAGTGAGACGTATAGCTTCGAGGTGGATTATGTCAGTCAAAATGTGCTCACGTGGGGATGTCTTAAAGTGAGTCGTATAGCTTTTTGGTAAATTGTGTCAGTCAAAAGGATTTTCACGTGGGAATGTCCTAACGTGAGCTTCATGGTGGATTGGATCTTATATTAGCTCAACACACGTTAAGGATAAATTTTCTTTAGATTTCTACCAGCACCCCGAAACGTAATCACTAGATAAAGAATGAAGCAAGGCCATCAGGCAATTACAATATCTGACAACTACACTGAAATCATGAAGAATGTATGCCTGCAAGCACTTGTATCGGATCATGTAGCATGAATTGTCTTGAGAAAGTACTGGACCTACTTTTAATTCAACAGTTTCTCTGTAATGCTAGATTAGAATCTTACACTCGAGAAAGCCGTCTCCATTACATATTGAATTTGACTTATGAAAGACCGACATATTGGGTGTGTGGAGAATTTACACAAATTCAGTAAGTTCATTTGTTCTCTGCATTCTTTGTTTACACAGCGTGTTATTTACCAAATAAATTCAGAATTTACGATTGACAGGATCCGAGCAAGTAACCTAAACTATGCCGAAATCTGACCACGAGTATATGTTCTGTCCAAATGATATAACTAGCGGTTATCACAGATAATTTCATTGAGAACGTCAAGTTTTATCTACACAAAATTAGTTTTATAAGCGTACTATCCTAGTGTTCAGTGTATCACCACATATACGCAGGAATACACGCCATTTGCATGCCTCGTGTTCTTAGGATGACCACACTTACACATGATACACGAGTTTTGCATGCCGTGTGTTCTTAATATGGCAACGCTTACACATGATACACGAGTTTTGCATGCCGTGTGTTTTTAGGATGACCACACTTTACACATGATACACGAGTTTTGCATGCCGTGTGTTTTTAGGATGACCACACTTTACACATGATACTCGAGTTTTACTTTTTCAAGTCTAGTGTTCTTTGTTTTACCACACTACACGGTATACTGTACTTTTTCAAGTCCAGTGTTCTTTGTATTACCACACAAAACGGTATACTTTACTTTTTCAAGTCTAGTGTTCTTTGTTTTACCACACTGCACGGTATGCTTTACTTTTTCAAGTCTAGTGTTCTTTGTTTTACCACACTGCACGGTATACTTTACTTTTTCAAATCTAGTGTTCTTTGTTTTACCACACTACACGGTATACTTTACTTTTTCAAGTCTAGTGTTCTTTGTGTTACCACACTACACGGTATACTTTACTTTTTCAAGTCTAGTGTTCTTTGTTTTACAACACTGCACGGTATACTTTACTTTTGCAAGTCTAGTGTTCTTAGTTTTACCACACTACACGGTATACTTTACTTTTTCAAGTCTAGTGTTCTTTGTGTTACCACACTGCACGGTATACTTTACTTTTGCAAGTCTAGCGTTCTTAGTTTTACCACACTACACGGTATCCTTTACTTTTTCAAGTCTAGTGTTCTTTGTGTTGCCACACTTACATGGGATAAACGAGTTTTGCAGTCCTAGTGTTCTTAGTATGACCATTTTAAAATGTGATACATGTAATGTGCAAATTACAACAGAAACATACAAATGGACAGACACTTTGTTTGAAAATACAATATCGAATTAGCTCTTTTGTTGAATAGAACAAAATATATGTTTGTCTGTAGCTACTAAATTTATGTATATTTATATTAAAAAGATCAACTTAGTATGCCATCATACGTTTTCCATGTAACCACACTACTTACTTCTTTCATTTCTCGCTTGCGTTCTCTTAAACGCTGAATAAAGTGACATATTAGTGTTTAAAAAGGAACAGTAGAGCTTTGGTTTTCTAAATGCTACTGTCACTGATAAATTGTCAGTTTCGTTGCTTTGTATTTTTCGCTCAGTATGCCATTGCTGCAAATTATTCCTGCATAGCTTTTTGTGTTACAGTCATTGTCATGGGATACAGTGCTTTACCTACAAAAAAATATTCCTTGGCTGGGTATTCTTGTGCATTTACGCGCTCTGTTCAAGCTTCGATGATTGATGTGGTAATCAAATCAATAACCACTTAATAATCAAACATATATGCTAATATTGATATAGGAAGACAAATATTTAATTAATTTAAGGACATGGTGCCACTATGTAGTGTAAACTTGTATAAGTGCTATACATAATCAACCATATTTATTAAATGGGAGGGGACATCTTCTATCAGTGCATTCACACCTAAAAACAGATATCTAAAATCGTTTGTATTTACAACAATTCATTGTGACGTCCGCAGACGTATTTTCGTCAGTAAAAGCCAGTCAATCATTTTACAGTCGTAAGTTTAATATATGAAGTCGTTTTGCTTAAAATATTTGTTGCTTCTTTGTATTATTGTATACAATGTACGACTGTGTTTACGTATTTAAACCGTGTACAATGATGTTTTACTCTTCATACAATGTACGGTGGTGTTTTACGATGGTGTTGTAGACTTTATACCGTGTACGATGGTGTTGTACTCTTTATACGTTGTACGATGGTGTTGTACCTTTGAATGTACGTTCATAAATACAGTTGCAGTATGACCTTCTTGCCACGAATTGTGGGAACAACAAGGACTTGGACTTTATATTGATATGGATGGCGAAAACTTGGTAGAGAATTGATTAAACAATATAATGATGCTTTGACATTTGAATTTGCTTTAAAGCTTAGAATGAGACCCTAATGTAATGACAGAAGTAAGAATTTCTACCCTTATACTCAGTCGAATATGACCGTTGGTGCTTTAAAAGCATATTTTTATCTGAGTACTCTGATTACATCTTTGATACTTATTTCAGTCTGACTTGGTTTTGGTGTCTACAACAGAATTTTAAAAAATACATGTAGTTACATACTCAGTCTGAAATGATACTTGCGTATCCATTCTGATATGACCCGTGCGTACTCACACTAATATGAACCTTGCGTACTCAGTCTAATATGAACCTTGCGTACTCAGTCTAATATCATCCTTGCGTACTCAGTCTTAAATGATCCTTGCGTACTCAGTCTTATATGAGCCTTGTTTACATAGTCTAATATGGTTCTTGCGTACCCAGTCTGATATGATCGTTGAGTACCCAATCTGATGTGAGCCTTGCGTACTCAGTCTGATGTGAGCCTTGTTTACTCAGTCTAATATGAGCCTTGCGTACCCAGTCTGATATGATCCTTGCGTACTCAATCTGATATGATCCTTGCGTACTCAGTCTGATGTGAGCCTTACGTACTTAGTCTAATATATGAGCCTTGCTTACTTTGTCTGGTTTGAGCCTTGCGTACTCAGTCCAATATGAACATTGCGTACTCAGTCTAAAATCATCCTTGTGTATTCATTCTGATACGATCCTTGCATACTATGTTTGTTACGACAGTTACTTCGTTTTTCAGATTTTGAACGAATACATATATGTTTTCTTATTCAGTTTTTATACGGCAGTTGCGTAATCGGTCGCATGCGACCCTTGTGTGCTCACTCTGATTTGATCCTTGGTATTTGTAGTTTTAACGCGTACATGAAATTGTTTGCTTAGTCTGATATATAGCATGCTATTTGCATTAGATTTTCAACGTGTATATATACTGATATACTTAGTCCCTTGGAAGTTGTCTCCGATTTTTAAAGCATACTCAAAACTGTATTATAAGACATAAATGGCCCTTGATGTGTGTTGCGGAATCTGTAGTTACCTATTGATAAAACCATCACAGCTTTGTAAATTAGTTTTTGATCTACCACTGGGTGATCGATCTAATTGCACTTGTTTTGTAATGCTGAATTTAATTCATTTACCTTTTTTACATCTTGGAATGCCTCCAAAGATATATGAAATGAACTTGTTAATAAGAAATAAGTGTTTGAATTGACACAATAAGAACATTATGTGGCAAATATTCAAATCAATTTACGATAATTCACTACAATATTTATCCATGCTCGGATATTATGCTGATATCAAACTAATAAACAGCATCACATCTGTTTTAGTGGCAACCACATTACTAAACCAGTCAATATTACCTAAATGAAAGAGGATTCCAGCTAGTTAATTTGTTCTGTGTGATGAATAGCTAAAATATCAAGGGAACTCATTTAATACGCCTTTATTAGATAAAGTGTAGTATGTATTGCCTGTTCGCTAATCTGTCTGTGAGCAACTTAGTTTCGACAGAACAGCCCATGTCCTACAATGTCATTAGTTACCAAACTTTGGATGGTTTGCAATTTTGACAGAGAAGCGTAATAATTCGAAGGTACTGCAACTTAAAAAATAGTTTCCACACTTTGGTTCTGAATGACGAATCTGGACCAAAGGTTTGGAATGGCTTACACTTGGTATAAGAAACAGATATATCGATGAAGAGAGATAAAACAGCGAAATGTCAGTATCACTGTTCCTGAACGTAAGAAAACAGGCTTTTGCACAAAAGTATTAGTTCTCTTTGGCAAACATACACCAAACATGGCCGATAGATGGCAATTAGCATTAAAAGGAAGCCGATTTTTAAAAGGTCAATGCTCAATGACATTGTGAGAAACAAACAATAATGGCTTTTTACAGATAATTCAGTTTTTGGCTAAGTACCTGCATACAAATGTGTGACTTGCATGTTCGGCAAGATAAACGCATATTGATTTGCAAGTCAACAATCAAGACCATTAGACTGAAAAGAAAGAAATAGAGTTAGTTTGGTATACAAATAAACTTTGGTTCAAGACCACGCACATTATGGAACGTTTGCGGACTGCTTGCAGTTAACACATAGAGCAGGCCTCAATGAAAGATATCACGGTTATTGTGTCTCATTTGCATTCAAAGACCAATGGTTTTGCCAAATGGCTTTTGCTGCAGAATAAATCCCTTGATCAAACTATTAATTGGGTTGAACCGACGGTAACAAAAACTTGTTGATTATGGTGTCAAAACTTAAGAGCTCATGGTAACTATAATTAAACAATTGGTTTGTGAACAATAAATTTAGATCCAGATCGCCTATCTCAGCCAAATTCTTCAGTCCCTTGAGACCCGTTTGTCATTAATCTCTAGAGTCATTCATATCAGACTAGAGCCAACATGGATGCGTATTAAACACAGAGCGACTATACAACGTAGATGACATTACATTTCATACTATTTACACTAGGCTAATGGAACTATTGATTGATATATGCCATGATATAGCTTTCTCTTAGGGGGCCAGTTTTTATGTACAAATTTAGTGCCACAATCAGCGAGCTAATATAAAAAATCATAAAAATAGAATACACAAGTGAAGTCACAAGGGTCCATATTTTTAGATATCTATTTATAAACAAAGCATACGAATACTATCCATATAACCAGAGAAGTCAATGGCATTTCATAGCAGAAGAAGTCTATGCACCCACCCACAAATTTATGCATGCAGTTATCATGTCCAAAGATCAGTTTTGACACCATGTGATGCTTTCAGTGCAAACACAAGCCCTTTTCCTAGATGACAACTCTGCAAAAGAGTGTGAACTAAACAGGCTATTTCAATTGAAAATAGTTGTCATCCAAGCAGTTTTTGAGATATTCTACTTGGTCCATATTTTTGATATCTATTTATAAACAAAGCATACGAATACTATCTATATAACCAGAGAAGTCAATGGCATTTCATAGCAGAAGAAGTCTATGCACCCACCCACAAATTTATGCATGCAGTTATCATGTCCAAAGATCAGTTTTGACACCATGTGATGCTTTCAGTGCAAACACAAGCCCTTTTCCTAGATGTCAACTCTGCAAAAGAGTGTGAACTAAACAGGCTATTTCAATTGAAAATAGTTGTCATCCAAGCAGTTTTTGAGATATTCTACTTGGTCCATATTTTTAGATATCTATTTATAAACAAAGCATACGAATACTATCCATATAACCAGAGAAGTCAATGGCATTTCATAGCAGAAGAAGTCTATGCACCCACCCACAAATTTATGCATGCAGTTATCATGTCCAAAGATCAGTTTTGACACCATGTGATGCTTTCAGTGCAAACACAAGCCCTTTTCCTAGATGACAACTCTGCAAAAGAGTGTGAACTAAACAGGCTATTTCAATTGAAAATAGTTGTCATCCAAGCAGTTTTTGAGATATTCTACTTGGTCCATATTTTTAGATATCTATTTATAAACAAAGCATACGAATACTATCCATATAACCAGAGAAGTCAATGGCATTTCATAGCAGAAGTCTATGCACCCACCCACAAATTTATGCATGCAGTTATCATGTCCAAAGATCAGTTTTGACACCATGTGATGCTTTCAGTGCAAACACAGGCCTTTTTCCTAGATGACAACTCTGCAAAAGAGTGTGAACTAAACAGGCTATTTCAATTGAAAATAGTTGTCATCCAAGCAGTTTTTGAGATATTCTACTTCCACTAAACCCCTGTGTTTACTGCTCTGGGAGGCTAGCTCTTCTTCCTAGCCAACTATTGGTATTTCACTATCAACATACTGCATAGTAGCAATGGAAGGTGTACATGCCTGACATGAGTTTCAAGAACAACACAAGCCCGAAAGACCTAGTTCACAAATATATCCATATTTTTAATTAGTAATCAAATAATGACTGAAAAGTCACACCATAGCCTAAAGTTAAGAAAGTTGCCAGGGGCCAATTTACGAAACTGGACTCTGTCTCCTTAATGCTAACTGAACTTCGCTTTGTCAATGCAGAACAGGGACTTTGAAAATAAAACAAATGCAGATGTTAACGTTGAATTGTAAAAGGTTGGAAGTACACATTAATGACAATTGCGAATTTTCCTTTACGTTATTACTTTAAAAACTGCAATGAATGTAACCTTCCTTTACTGTATTACTTTAAAAACAGCCATGAATGTAACCTTCCTTTACTGTATTACTTTAAAAACAGCCATGAATGTAACCTTCCTTTACTGTATTACTTTAAAATACAGCCATGGCTGAAGCGTCATTCTGTTTATTGACAAAAATGTTTTCATCTACACAGGAAACCTTTTAGAGCGTGACAAAGGGTGCAGTCCATTTGAGTGTCATTACTCTTTGAATCCTGTCCACTGTAACGTAACCCATTTGAGTGTCATTACTCTGTGTATCCTGTTCACTGCAATTAAGTCCATTTTAGTGTTATTACTCTGTGAATCCAGTCCACTGAAACGTAATCCATTTTAGTTTCATTACTGTGTGAATCCTGTCCACTGCAATGCAATCCATTTTAGTGTCATTACTCTGTGAATCCAGTCCACTGCAATGCAATCCATTTGAGTGTCATTACTCTGTGAATCCAGTCCACTGAAACGTAATCCATTTTAGTTTCATTACTGTGTGAATCCTGTTCACTGCAATGCAATCCATTTGAGTGTCATTACTCTGTGAATCCAGTCCACTGCAATGCAATCCATTTTAGTGTCATTACTCTGTAACACCAGTCCACTGCAATGCAATCCATTTGAGTGTCATTACTCTGTGAATCCAGTCCACTGCAATGCAATCCATTTGAGTGTCATTACTCTGTGAATCCAGTCCACTGCAATGCAATCCATTTGAGTGTCATTACTCTGTGAATCCAGTCCACTGCAATGCAATCCATTTGAGTGCCATTACACTGTAACACCAGTCCACTGCAATGCAATCCATTTGAGTGTCATTACTCTGTGAATCCAGTCCACTGCAATGCAATCCATTTGAGTGTCATTACTCTGTGAATCCAGTCCACTGCAATGCAATCCATTTTAGTGTCATTACTCTGTGAATCCAGTCCACTGCGATACTTTCCATTTTAGTCGCATTACTTTGTAACACCAGTCCAGTGCAATGTAATCTAGTTTAGTATATTGCGCATTACGTTTATGTGATAACCCTCTCCGGACTGAGTTTAAAACGTGTTTGACAAGTTACATCTTTTTTTTACTTTCATAAGTTGTGCCTATGTCCACGTTAATTATGAATTGCGTGATGTTGTTCGTTTTATTATAGTCGCGAAGGTTAGCACTTTTGCTATGTTATTATGTGCCAAATGATTAGCAAACACAAGCACTTTCATTCTCCACGGAACGAGTTCTTGAGAAATTAAAAATACTCGTATGTGAAAACTGTCCGGAGATGTACCTTTCTATCATGAGCATGTTTTACCTTCATGCTAACTGGTGACGTCACCAAGCTATTATTTTATCTTACATCAGCATCCAAGTAAGACAGTATCCTTAGTATGGTTATCTAATCCTTGAACATTGATCTATAGCACAGTAGAATAGAATAGAATAGAATAGAATAGAATAGAATAGAATAGAATAGAATAGAATGCTTTATTAAGGTTCTGAAGATACATAATGTGTATGAGCTTAATATGAACAGTGTTAATTTGATGGGCTTGTGCAATAAATGGTTTTACAAGATACTTCTGTTTAAAATGCAATTACATAGAAGTGGACAAAGACTATAGTAATCCAAATAGAGTGCTATTGGATACTTTCATTGACAAATAGTCTCTTAATTTTTATTTTCGTTGGGATGAGGATATACAATTTATGTAATGAAGGACAAAAGCAAACTTACCTAAGTAAATGTTTGTTCGAAAGGGCAAAGGATACACAAGGAGGATATGATAGTTTGCTTGAATCATACATTGAGTACGTAAGTAGATGATGCATATGTATATATATATATATATATATATATATATATATATATATATATATATATATATATATATATATATATATATAATGCATGAAACCTATCATCTCTGCATATGTTTATATAACGACCAGATATTTGGATATGTTTATATAACGACAAGATTATACAACAAGGTTTTGTGAATATGACCTAAAACAAGTAAGAGCTCCCCTGAGTGTATGATTTGTAATTGCATACAGGTGTGTTTCATGTTATTGCATACAGATGTGCTTCATGTAATTGTATACAGATGTACTTCATGTAATTGCATACAGATGTGCTTCATGTAATTGCGTACAGATGTGCTACAGATGTGCTTCATGTAATTGCATACAGATGTGCTACAGATGTGCATCATGTAATTGCATTCAGATGTGCTTCATGTAATTGCATACAGATGTGTTTCACGTGTTTGCTTACATGTATTCTTCATGTAATTGTGCTTCAAAGTCAAAATGCTTTATGCGTATCATAATAAGTCAGTTTACTAGAAGCGGATAGGGATTCCTACATGACTGTGTATACTGATAAATACAATCTTTACTTAATTGCACTATCACAACATTATATCTTTTCAGTTATTAATGTTGCACTCCTAACTGAACTAGATTTTACCATGATACTGTATAACAATGTCAAAATAATTTATCAGCATTAAATATATGTCAGCTGTGTATATATGTCAGATGTATAATTCATATTTTCAGTGTCGTATATTTAATGGCAATCTACTAAATTAAACACCCTAGTTTGTCCATTTCTTAACTTTCAGGATATTTGATAATATCCTTGTACTTTAACATCCTAATGAACTTGAAAAATGATAATTGAATGAACTAATTTTAATTTGTATAACCTTTGCAAAGAAACTAAACAGTATACACTGTAATATTTTGTGTTCTAAACCATTCTCTGTTCTTAAAATGCACACATAGTTCTAAGATATTTAGAGTCCACAAATCAAAGTACTTTTCCCCATATGTATGTTGCCTCCATAAGTACACTGACCCAATAAGTATTTTGTCCCCATATGTACTTTGTCGCCATTAGGTACTTTATTCCCTTAGTTACTTAGACCACCAAGTACTTTGAACTCATAAGTACTTTGTCCCCATAATTATTTAACCCCATAAGTACTTTGTCCCCATAATTATTTAACCCCATAAGTACTTTGTCCCCATTGTTATTTAACCCCATAAGTACTTTGACTCTATTAGTACTTTTGCCCTACGTACTTTATCCACACAACAACAACTGTTGAATGTCTTCTTTCTTTTAAAGACATCTTTCTATCTTACAAGTATTCACTTGTGAAATTGATCTGTCGGGGTGTTATTGTGCAAAACCAACAAGTGGGTCTGTCAGGATGTAGTGTTTTGGTAGGGTGTTATCATGCAAAGCCAAAACGTGGATTTGTCAGGGTATAGAGTTTTAGTAAGGTGTTATCATGCAAAGATAATATTGGATTTGTCATGGCATTAAGTTCTGGCTGAATATTATCAGTAAAAACTAAAAAGCAATACCAATATTATAAAATTTAGAATATTTAGTATTCAGCTAACATATCGCTAGTAATATATACGTTTTAATGTTGCTAAATAATTGTAATAATTGCAAAGAGTTTAGTGGAATATCGTCATCACATGAACACAATTGTACATGTGCCAAACAAGAAATTTCAGGAACGTCTGGTATTTAATCCGCTTTCTGCTTTTGCTTACTAATGCCATTATTACTAACCCAGGTCAACGCATTGACCTTGGTATAAATTGTATAGAGGTCACTCTTTGTCATATTAACGTTAAATTTATGTCCTATAACTTTGACTATATACACATGGAACTAAACAATTTAAGTCATTAGATTGATGAATTACAGCAAATGACACATTAAGTCAGAATTCCAAACAACCAACTCGTCCAGATACAAATTTAACTACCTTCATTGGATAAAAGTTTATTAATACCAAACCATGAAATCGTTTAAAATAAGATAATTCTTAATAAGCAAAAAAAACTTGTAACCAGAACTTTTATATATACACATCAGTAGATAACTGCATTCAGGAGTAGCTAATTGGACCTTCTTCCGGAAATATGATAGTGTTCTGTGACTTTATCCATTTGTGTGAAACTTTTGTTTGGAATGGAATTTGTGTTCCTATGGTAGTTCGGAGTAATTAATCGTTATAATTTTTTAATTAACTTACATTAACTTACATACAAATACAGTGCGGGGATATCAAATATGTTACTGTCAAGGTGAAAACACAGCACGTATTGTGCAAACGTGACCTTCACTAGGTTCTTGCTCATTACACGAAGATCTTTTTAAGACAACTTGTCATATAACGCTAGCTTGTTTTGTTCATGCGTTGAACCAGAAAAACAACTAACGACTATCCCATATATCAGCTATCAGACAACATCCAATATTATTATTATTAATGGACAGCTTCTTGCAAAAGCTGGAGGTTGTGACATATATTTGTGAGGCTGTGCAAACAGTTCATAAAATAAATTTTGAGAGTTCTTTAGTCATTGTTTATGACTTCTCACTTTCCTTTTATATCTCTACTACTAGTACGGGCGTCCAAATGCGACCCAATATCCGTGCATATAGACGGCGTGAAAGATGCATGCAAAGTTGGGTCTTTCATTGCATTTGGCCATATCGCAATCTCGATTCGGTTACCGGATGAAGTCTCAGGTTTCATTCAGATACTGCTTCCACAATTCAACCTTTGAAATCAACTGAAACGTCTCAAAAACAAATTTCATCACCATTCTGGATTCTTTTTAAATATTCAATGCTTTTCAAAATCTCAAATTTGACAATGCGTTGATATCCCAGATAGTATAGAAACGCGTTGAGCTCATATAGTTTTGGAAATGTAGTCTGTACTGTTGGCCTCCAAATTACATTGGCATGAAGTGTCATAAAATGGCAGATGAAGCTGCCTAGCAGACACCCATTTCCGAAAGAAAATGTCCATATACCGACTTCAACCAGTATATTTGTAATACTTGACACACTTTATGCAATGAAAACTTCACAAGGAAACTTAAGAAATATTAAAGACACCATTATATTAACGAGTGGTATCCCTCGGATAGAACATGTCGCACAGATTCGGCGGTATTTTACCATTAGCGAATCAGATATGCATACATACCTCATGCACACCGCTTGGAAGGTGAATCTCAGCAAGGGTGCATTCCATCCTAGTGTCCACTGATTGTAGAATAATCTTGTCAGTCTGCCCCCTAGTGTCCACTGACGTGGTAATAATCCTAAGTGAGGTCAATTTTCACCCTAATGTCCACTGACTGTAGAATAAACTTGAAACTTGTTAAGCGAGGTCAATGTTTACCCCATCGTCCGCTGATTGTAGAATAATATTGTTAAGTGAGGTCAACTGTGACCCTAGAATAATCTTAAGGTAGGCCAATTTATACCCTAACGTCAACTGGCGTTAGAATAATCTTGTTATGGGAGGTAAATTGTTACCCCAGTGTCCACTGACTGTAGAATAATCATGTTAAGTTGGTCAGTTTCCATCCAAGTGTCCACTGACTGTAGAATAGTCTTAATTTCCACCTTAGTGTCCGCTGACTTAGAATAATCTTGTTAAGTGAGGTCAATTTCGACCCTAGCGTCCACTGACTGTAGAATATCCTGCTAAATAGGTCATTTGTTACCCTAGTGTCCACTGACTGTAAAATAATCTGTTGGTCAGTTTCCATCCTATTGTCCACTGACTGTAGAATAATTATAATTTCTTCCCTAGTGTCCACTGACTGTAGAATAATCTTGTTACATCAGGTCAATTTAAACCCTAGTGTCCTTTGATTGTAGAATAATCTTGTTAAATGAGGTAAATTTTCACCTTATTGACCACTTACTTAGAATAATCTTAATTATCTCCCTTGTGTCTACAGACTAGAATAATTTTGATAAATAGGTCAGTTTGTACATTAGTGACTTCTGACTGTAGACTAATCGTAATTTCCACCCTATCGTCCATTGGCTGTAGAGTAATTATGATAAGTGTGGTCAATTTTCATCCTAGTGTCCGCTGACTGTAGAATAATCTTGTTAAGTTGGTCAATTTTCACCCTAGTGTCCACTGACTGTAGATTAATCTTGTCAAGTGAGGTCAATTACAACCCTAACGTCCGCTGACTGGTGAATAGTCTTATTAAGTTGGTCAGTTTTCACCCTAGCGTCCACTAACTAGAATAATCTTGTTAACTGTGTGAATTTCCATCCTATGAGTCACAATCATTGTAATGTCAACTGCATAAGCAAATCTTGGACTTCTTAAGGGACGTCGATTTATATAACAGGTTTTGACCATATATTTTAAAGATTTTCTGGTCATATTTTACCTTTATCTTTTGTTTAAGGTACATAATTTTTAAATACTGTACGTTTTATTTTTAAATTGTCGATTTTGTTGTTTATATTTATTTGATCGGTTTATCTTCCTAAACGATCGTGTGCTGTTCATGTTTCAAAGATTTACCTTTCGTTGGCACCATGTAGCCATTATTGTGCTAATGTGCCGTGAGATAGTCTAGTATGCGTTTAGTTATGAGATATATAAACCTCTTGAAGTTAAGCTCAAAGTCTACAAAGACCTCCCCATCCCAGATTCATTAACATTAACTTTTATATTTTGTTTCCATTTTAGTGCATTATAGTTTCTTCATTACTCTCATATTATTACCATACTGTATGTACCATATCTATGCATATCTAATGGGAGTTCTGTTACATGGTTATCATGATTTTAAAGGAATGGAAGATACCTTTATCTACAGGTTGATTTTACTACGGTATGTGTTATATAACGGTAGACAAGGTATTAGTGAAGGTCCCGCATTTCATTCTGAACCCTTTTTAAATATGGCCATTCTTGACGTTAAGGTGAACTGATTTCATCTTAAAATGACTTCATTGCCATAATATATTCATACCAATGAAAAGTGATTATGTTATCGAATCTCGCTTGCTTTGTATGCATTCCGTTTTCATTCTGCATTTTGTTTAGGATAATGATCTCAGAAAACTTACATATATATCTTGACTGGCTTATTATATGGTTGGAAGGTTGATTGATTGTTTAATCAACTGAAGTTTGAACTAAAGAGAGAGAGAGAGAGAGAGAGAGAGAGAGAGAGAGAGAGAGAGAGAGAGGCGATGGGGAGGATTAAAAAGAAGGAAAATAGAGAGAGAAGGGCGGTATGGAAAAGTTAAAGAACACAGAGAGATAAGGGCGGTATGAAGGAATAAAGAAGGAAAATAAAGAGAGAAGGGCGGTGGGGAGGCTTAAAAGAAGGTAAATAGAGAGAGAAGGGCAGTATTGAGGATTAAAAGAAGAAAAATAATGAGAGAAGGGCGGTGGGGAGGCTTAAAAGAAGCATAAGCACTATATATATGGTTTCGATTTTCTTATGTTCCTTCCATGATATCGTTTGCAAAAAGTGCCGTTCCAACCAACAACTATATACACATTAACAAAATGTGCCTTATACGCATTCATTGGTACTATTATTGTGTATTCAAATAAAAACGTCGCTTTGTCTACTGACATTTGTATTATGCAAGTGTATTTCAATAAAGGCACTGCATGTACAATGACATCTGCACTCTACTTCACTACATACATTAAGATGAAAAGTTGCCTTTTTTTATTGACATTTGTTTAACTCTGCCAATACAGTGTATTCAAGTAAAAACATTGTCTAGTACACACTCGTCTGTTCTCAGCTAGTGTATTGAGATTCAAACTTTGCATTTTGTACAGGCAATTTTACTCTATTACACTGTATTTAGATTCAAACATTTTGCCTTGTAATCTGGCAGTTATGCATACTTTTATTGTGTGCACATACATTCTGTTATTATGTGACATATTGACACCAACTAAACGCTTCTGTAACTCTGAATAGCCGAATTCAACACAGCAACACGGAAGTTAGCTGAAAACTTATTAATTGCCAAGTTATACGTGTGTCACAATGACTGGCCTAGCTAATATTCATTCTGCTTTTGTGGAAACTCGTATATCAATTTGCTCTAGGGTTTTGTGTAATGCCACATGCACACGGTAAAACGATAAAACATTCCTGTGTACACTGACATTTTCCGATGCTACACTATCCTGAGTTAAAGACTACATTTTACACTGACATTTGTACGATGCTACACTGTTTTTAGATAAAGGCATAAACTTGAACACTGACAATTTTGTAAGATGCTGCACTGTATTTAGATGAAGGCACTGTCTTGTACATATATTCACATATATTTTCATCAGATATGGTCATGTACACGTTGGAGTTTCAACGAATATTTGTGATAAGTCTCTCTGTTTTTGTTTTGTGTTTTGCCTTTGACAATAATTCAGTGGGAATCAAAGCGCTTAGGCTAGTTAGAAACTAGTATTTTACGGTTCTTTGTCAGTTTGTTACATTGATCTTAATCAGTCCATGACAAACGCAATCTTTTATTTGGATCCAGTGCATTTGAAAGGACTGCTCTGTTCAGTATGATTTGTATATGCATTGAAAAAGAGTGTTATTTGAAATATGATTTGTATGTGCATTGAAAAGGAGTGTTATTTGAAATATGATTTGTATGTGCATTGAAAAGGAGTGTTATTTGAAATATGATTTGTATGTGCATTGAAAAGGGCTATTATGTGCAATATGATTTGTATATGCATTGAAAAGGAGTGTTATTTGAAATATGATTTGTATATGCATTGAAAAGGAGTGTTATTTGAAATATGATTTGTATGTGCATTGAAAAGGAGTGTTATTTGAAATATGATTTGTATGTGCATTGAAAAGGGCTATTATGTGCAATATGATTTGTATATGCATTGAAAAGGAGTGTTATTTGAAATATGATTTGTATATGCATTGAAAAGGAGTGTTATTTGAAATATGATTTGTATATGCATTGAAAAGATTTGTATATGCATTGAAAAGGAGTGTTATTTGCAATATGATTTGTATATGCATTGAAAAGGAGTGTTATTTGCAATATGATTTGTATATGCATTGAAAAGGAGTGTTATTTGCAATATGATTTGTATATGCATTGCAAAGGAGTGTTATTTGCAATATGATTTGTATATGCATTGCAAAGGAGTGTTGTTTGAAATATGATTTGTATATGCATTGAAAAGGAGTGTTATTTGCAATATGATTTGTATATGCATTGAAAAGATTTGTATATGCATTGAAGAGGAGTTTTATTTGCAATATGATTTGTATATGCATTGAAAAGGAGTGTTAGTTGCAATATGATTTGTATGTGCATTGAAAAGGAGTGTTATTTGCAGTATGATTTGTATATGCATTGAAAAGATTTGTATATGCATTGAAAAGGAGTGTTATTTGCAATATGATTTGTATATGCATTGAAAAGGAGTGTTATTTGCAATATGATTTGTATGTGCATTGAAAAGGAGTGTTATTTGCAATATGATTTGTATATGCATTGAAAAGAAGTGTTATTTGCAATATGATTTGTATATGCCTTGAAAAGAAGTGTTATTTGCAATATGATTTGTATATGCATCGAAAAGAAGTGTTATTTGCAATATGATTTGTATATGCATCGAAAAGAAGTGTTATTTGCAATATGATTTGTATATGCATTGAAAAGGAGTGTTATTTGCAATATGATTTGTATATGCATTGAAAAGGAGTGTTATTTGCAATATGATTTGTATATGCATTGAAAAGAAGTGTTATTTGCAATATGATTTGTATATGCATTGAAAAGGAGTGTTATTTGAAATATGATTTGTATATGCATTGAAAAGAAGTGTTATTTGCAAAATGATTTGTATATGCATTGAAAAGAAGTGTTATTTGCAAAATGATTTGTATATGCATTGAAAAGAAGTGTTATTTGCAAAATGATTTGTATATGCATTGAAAAGAAGTGTTATTTGCAAAATGATTTGTATATGCATTGAAAAGAAGTGTTATTTGCAATATGATTTGTGTTTTTACATTATTGCCCTTTTATCTCTCGATATAAGATGGGTGTGATGTAACACCCTTCTTGTAGGTTTGTCTCTTTTGTGTATTTATTGGAATTATATCATCCTAACGTCATCTGATTGTTCAATAAGTAGTATGGAGACGCTGTCTGGATCTCAAGAGCAAACACTAAGAACTTTACTCAAAGAAATGAATGCATTACTTTGTCTATAGCACCATTGATACGGAAAATTCGTATTAAATTAACATTGATATGGAAAATTCGTATTAAATTAATATTGATATGGAAAATTCGTATTAAATTAACATTGATATGGAAATGGAAAATTCGTATTAAATTAACATTGATATGGAAAATTCGTATTAAGTTAACATTGATATGGAAAATTCGTATTAAATTAATATTGATACGGAAAATTCGTATTAAATTAACATTGATATGGAAAATTCGTATTAAATTAACATTGATATGGAAAATTCGTATTAAATTAATATTGATATGGAAAATTCGTATTAAATTTATATTGATATGGAAAATTCGTATTAAAATAACATTGATATGGAAAATTCGTATTAAATTAACATTGATATGGAAAATTCGTATTAAATTAACATTGATATGGAAAATTCGTATTAAATTAAGACGAAGAGCTCGTTGCATGCAATAGTGTAACACCAATCGAGAAGGTTTGTTCTTCGAACGGCAGAAGAAATGATTGTAAATTAAGTAGTGTAAAACTTTGTGGGAATTGGATTTCAAAATATTAATATAGAACTTCTGAGTCTTCACACCTAAGACTAATACGACCGACATAGTGGAAATTAAAATGCAAACCCACAGGTGCTCGACGCGAGCTTGATGTGAAGGAAAAATAAATCTAAAGTAAAAAAAATGTCTCATTCTTCAATGGGACAGGATTCCTAAAGTTGAATCGAGTTTATAGAAAGTACAAACTTACTTTTGCATTTACCACTGTTCTGTAATTAAAGAAGGCATATGTCGTAGAGTCGCACACATTGTACATGTAACTCTTTTCACCGGTTGTCACATGAGCACGCACTTGTCCCAAGATTCAAAATTCGCGAAAATCATTCTTTTCGAAGCCCGTAACTTCAATTTGGTACAAAGTAGACAAGTCAACGATGGCTTGATGAACGGAAACATATCTCAGGAGTAAAACAAGCTATTGAGTATAATCGTGTGCCTTTAAAGACGGAAAGAGCAGAAATAAATCGAGGATCATAGGTGGAACCAAGCATTTGGAAGTTACGTACCTTCTCGTTTTATATAGTATGATAGAAAGGGTATATGTCAGAATGGGTCATATGGGTAATCTAAGTTATTTTTGTCCCTCTTTATGATTTTTTTCTCTCCTTTAAATTATTGTTTTTTTTTCTCCACATCAAGCTCGCGTTGAGCACCTGTGTGCAAACCATGTATACACTGTAATCATCAATTAAACCTAAGCTTTATTTTAATTCTAATGCACATTAGAAAGAAGAAAAAATTCACGAAGTACAAAGATTGATGCAACATTAGTAAATGACCAATGACATTACATATATAAAATTATTATAAAACAGTATGGACAATATAACATATGTGGTATAGCAAAACTATATATATAAACAGTCTTGGATGGTGAGATAAATTGTATACTGTACTTAAGACCAGTCTCCACTGTGAGGTATTATAGCACTTGTATGCACGCAGACATTTAAAAGTTACTAGATACAAAAGTTCAATACAAGTTACTTTTAGCATTAGTTAAGTGGATATTTTACTTTTTATCCTATATTTTTGCTATACAATTGTAGAAATGTGTTGGTATTAAGTATATATTGTATATTATGGCGGTCTCGGCGATCCAAATGGATTGTTATGGTTTTCATGGTTAACGCGTGGAAACGTTGGTAAATTAGTCCGCTACCAGCTTTTTCAGCGGTAGAATTTACTAAGGAATTTCAACTTAAGTAATTTTGCTAATTACTCCAGAAAAGTCATTTTGCAAATGAGTTTTGGCATTTTATATCATTTTAACATAATATTGTTTTCAATAAAATTGTCACCTTGCGGTGTGCATCACTAACCTGTCCGGCAAAGGACATACCTTTCTGATGTATGACGTGTTATTTATCGATACAAGTTGCGATAACATCACTTGTCTGGTATTTTTGTCTGGGAATGTCGTCGCTAGAGGTCATCATAAGTATTGCTTGCCATTATTTTCAAACGCGCTTTTCCCTTAGTATAAGTGATTCAGCGTAACATTGTCAAAATATTGGAATTTAATTGAATTTACATGTTGTGGAACGAACCCCAAACTCTCAAATATTCTAACGCACTAGCATTCACGGCTAAATCAACAATTCCTACATCTTGGCATAAGAAAGTCACTGTTAGATAATTTGTTGGAATTTTGAATTCTTTTTAAAATAAAGAAAGTATTAGCTATTTAGCTTTTTTAGAAACAAAATAATACAAAATAACAGGTAGTGTTATGTATATTTACTTTACTTTGTTTGTTAGTTTTATTTTAGTTCATTTCTTTACATGGTGTTGTAATATAACATTGTAGGTTGAATTTGATATCTTTTGACAATTGAGTTCATTTCTGATTGACGAAATTGACTGTTTTTATTTTGTTCATTATAAAAAAACTAATACTTATTCTCTATGTATAGGTTTGACATCAGTATTTTTATTAACAGTAGAAGTAAATATGTTTATTTGTGTCCTGGCTTTAGAATTTCCTAAGTGAAGTATAATCGTTGGAGAACAGGCTGAGTTTTGGAGTGGAAAAAGCTCACCAGAACAAATATTCAATCTCAGGGTTCTGTGTGAAAAGTTCTAGCAACATCAACAAGACATCTATTATATGTTAATAGATTTCAAAAAGGCTTTTGACAGAGTGTGGCATGAGACATTGTGGGCCACAATGAAGGAGTACAACATGGGTCAAACATTGACCAATGCCATCAAGCAACTGTTCGCCAAGGCTACAAGTGCAGTAATTGCTTGTTATGTGCGGAAATGGTTGAAGACAACAGTTGGAGTACGTCAGGGCTGTCTCCTGTAACCCATGCTTTCCAACATCTACTTAAAGCACATCATGAGCGAAGCCCTGGGAAACCACTGTAGGGCAGTCAGCATTGGAGGGTGTGACATCAACAACCTCCGCTTTGCAGATACTATTGATGGGCTGGCAGGCAGTGAAGACGAGCTTGCCACGGTAAGCCATTATGAAGACATCCTCACCACTGTCAAAAGAGAAAGCGGAAATAGTATAGCCAGATCACTAGAGCCAACAGTCTATCCACAACAGTACTGCAGGGCAGCGTCCAGGGTGGCAAAAGGAGCAGTAGACAGAGGAAAAGGTGGACTGACAACATAACATAATAGACCAGAAAAAGTTTTGCGGAGACACAGGCATTGGCACATGATCGAGACAAGTGGAGGGATCTTGTCAGATGTTTAGCAGCACAGTGTTTCAACGACCACACTAGGTCAAGAGACTGATGATGATGATGATGATGATGATGATGATGATGATGATGGTGATGATGATGATGATGATGATGATGTTATAAAATGCTAATAGTGATTTGAGGTCAAGTACAGCACTATATATAGTGTGACTATGAGGAGTATTTCATTCACGTTTAAACATCTAGCACTTTCAAGTTGTATTATATTGTGTTTAGTGGTGTATTTTATTTCTTCAAGTTCAAGTGATTAGTTTCTCTGGAAATACAAAAGTGCCCTGATAAAACTCTTGAATAGAGATATTCACTAGAATTTACAGTGTATTTAAATATGGAGTTATATTTCTGTGATTCAACAAAAAGATATGGGCATATCAACACAATAGGAGCTATATCAGACACCTCATCGTCGTCAGTTTTTGGATTTATTTTGAATTTGTATTAAGTTGTATTCTCGACTTTAAATTATTAAGAATCGTGTCTGCACTTTGGATTATTGAGATGTAATTTGCAATACCGTAAGTTCTTTTTTCCCCATTTTCACTTTGAATTCTGGTTTAAAAAAATTATTTGTTAAATTTTACAATGCTTGTTTTATTTGGCTTTTATCTGATACTTGTTTTAAGAGCATCGACACGTAATAGTAACCTCTCAAAATTTCCATGTAAAGAAGATACAGTATAATTACGAGGACTGAACACAGAGTCTGTTGATAATATTAGTATGGGTGCACATTCATTGTATTATTACTGGGATTGAACCCGGCTTCTGTTGATAGTATTATTACCGGATCAAACACGACGTTTATTGATATTATTATTGCGAGCATTGTGTTAATTATGGTAGTCTTGTCACGTGCATTGTATTAATTATGGTAGCCTTGTCACGTGCATTGTATTAATTATGGTAGCCTTGTTATGGGCATTGTTATAATTGAGATAATTACGGCGATTGTGATAATCGTGATAATTGAAGATAGCGTCTATGTCTAATTGCGGCAATTAAACATAGCGTCTATCGATATAATTATTGCGGCAATTAAACATAGCGTCTATCGATATAATTATTGCGACAATTAAACAAAGCGTCTATCGATATAATTATTGCGGCAGCTAAACATAGCGACTATTAATTTTATTTTTATTACCGGAATTTAAAACAGCCGCTATTGATAAAATAATTAGTATTGTGGAAATTGAACACAGCGTCTATTGGTAATATTAATCCGGGAATTGAACAGAGCATCTACTAATAATATTATTGCAGGAATTGAACTTTGCGTCTATTGATAGTGTTGTTACGGGGGATTGAATACAGCGTCTAATGATACTATTATTAGGATTATTGAAACCGGCTCCTAATTATAGTATTATTACAGAGATGAAACACATGAAACACAGCTGTTATTGATAGTAGTATTGTGGGCATTGTGTTAATTATGGTAGCCTTGTTATTGACATTGTTTGAATTGTGGTACCTTTGTTACAAGCATTGTGTTAATTATAGCAGACAATACCTCTCACGGGTATTGTAATAATTATTACCTTCTTTAGTTATTGCCCATCACACAATACCTTTTGTTTTGCTATTGCCCCTCATCCATTACTATTTGTGTAGTTATTACCCATCACCCAATACCTTTTGTTTAGTTATTGCCCCTCATCCATTACTTTTTGTGTAGTTATTGTCCATCACCCAATACCTTTTGTTTAGTTATTGCCGCTCATTCATTACTTTTTGTGTAGTTATTGCCCATAACCCAATGCCTTTGGTTTAGTTATTGCCCCTCATTCATTACTCTTGTGTAGTTATTACCCATCACCCAATACCTTTTGTTTAGTTATTTCCCCTCATCCATTATTTTTTGTGTAGTTATTGCCAATCACCCAATACCTTTGGTTTAGTTATTGCCCCTCATCCATTACTTTTTATGTAGTTATTGCCCCTCATCCATTACTTTTTGTGTAGTTATTGCCCATTGCTCCTTAATTATATGCGGTTTCTAAACACTATTTTTATTTGACACTGTTTTTGCTAATGTTATGATATTCTTATTTCCAATTTATTAGGCTGTTGATATTACTTTTGTCAGTTTTATCTGGCTTTTAACCTAGAAGTTTGCAATAAGGTAGCATTATTCCATATTTTGTCAGTCATCACTACCAAGCCCCATGATACATACATGCAAATATGTTCATCCAAGCCCCACAGGCTCCGCTTTCTATTGGTGAAACACAATTCCAAATCCATTGTGAATATTCTTTCCAGAGGTCATTAATTCCCAAATGTTGTGAACGAACTCAACCCATTTATACAGTTAAAGGTTTCTGTGTCAAATGGTATAGAAAGTGTTGTGCAAAAATAATTACACTTACAAGCCTGGTTGGACAAAATAAGGCAATCGCCACCTTATCTGTTAAAGATGCGGGGTTTGATTTAAGTACGTTTTGTTGTTGCCGAGACCATCTTGTAAGAAGCTCGAAATATAGATCACTTTAGCGTCCGCGTGCCAGGAGTATTTAAGCTCGAGGCTTTGGTTTCAGTGTGCATGCCCACGGTATTGAAATAAGGGGCTTTGAGGTTCGTATGCATGCCCTCGGTATTGAAATAAGGGGCTTTGAGGTTCGTATGCATGCCCTCGGTATTGAAATAAGGGGCTTTGGGGTTCGTATGCATGCCCTCGGTATTGAAATATGGGGCTTTGGGGTTCGTATGCATGCCCTCGGTATTGAAATAAGGGGCTTTGGGGTTCGTATGCATGCCCTCGGTATTGAAATTTGGGGCTTTGAGGTTCGTATGCATGCCCTCGGTATTGAAATATGTGGCTTTGAGGTTCGTATGCATGCCCTCGGTATTGAAATAAGGGGCTTTGGGGTTCGTATGCATGCCCTCGGTATTGAAATAAGGGGCTTTGGGGTTCGTATGCATGCCCTCGGTATTGAAATTTGGGGCTTTGAGGTTCGTATGCATGCCCTCGGTATTGAAATATGTGGCTTTGGGGTTCGTATGCATGCCCTCGGTATTGAAATTTGGGGCTTTGAGGTTCGTATGCATGCCCTCGGTATTGAAATATGTGGCTTTGGGGTTCGTATGCATGCCCTCGGTATTGAAATAAGGGGCTTTGGGGTTCGTATGCATGCCCTCGGTATTGAAATTTGGGGCTTTGAGGTTCGTATGCATGCCCTCGGTATTGAAATATGTGGCTTTGGGGTTCGTATGCATGCCCACGGTATTGAAATAAGGGGCTTTGGGGTTCGTATGCATGCCCTCGGTATTGAAATAAGGGGCTTTGAGGTTCGTATGCATGCCCTCGGTATTGAAATATGTGGCTTTGGGGTTCGTATGCATGCCCACGGTATTGAAATAAGGGGCTTTGGGGTTCGTATGCATGCCCACGGTATTGAAATAAGGGGCTTTGAGGTTCGTATGCATGCCCTCGGTATTGAAATATGTGGCTTTGGGGTTCGTATGCATGCCCTCGGTATTGAAATATGGGGCTTTGAGGTTCGTATGCATGCCCTCGGTATTGAAATTTGTGGCTTTGGGGTTCGTATGCATGCCCTCGGTATTAAAATTTATGGCTTTCGGGTTCGTAAGCATGCCCTCGGTATTGAAATTTGGGGCTTTCGGGTTCGCATGCATGCTTTCAGTGTTGAAGTTTGGGGCCTTCTGATTCGTATGCATGCATTCAGTGTTGAAGTTTGGGGCTTTCGGGTTTGTATGCATGCATTCAGTGTTGAAGTTTGGGGCTTTCGGGTTTGTATGCATGCATTCAGTGTTGAAGTTTGGGGCTGATTCGTATGCATGCATTCAGTGTTGAAGTTTGGGGCTTTCTGGTTCGTATGCATGCATTCAGTGTTGAAGTTTGGGGCTTTCTGGTTTGTATACATGCATTCAGTGTTGAATTTTGGGGCTTTCTGGTTTGTATGCATGCATTCAGTGTTGAAGTTTGGGGCTTTCTGGTTCGTATGCATGCATTCAGTGTTGAAGTTCGGGACCTTCTGGTTCGTATGCATGCATTCAGTGTTGAAGTTTGGGGCTTTCTAGTTCGTATGCATGCATTCAGTGTTGAAGTTTGGGGCTTTCTGGTTCGTATGCATGCATTCAATGTTGAAGGTTGGGGCTTTCGGGTTCATATGTATGCATTCAGTTTTGAAGTTTGGGACTTTGGGTTCGTATGCATGCATTCAGTATTGAAGCTCGGATGTAGGCGTCGTGTGCATGCGCTCGGTATTTAAGATTGGGGACGTACTACACATGTATGCCTTGTTCAGCTTCTTGTTTAATAGTTATACGTATAATTGTGTGTAAATAAGACTAACATTACATGGCGACACATCTTCCTCTGAGAAATAACGACATTTCTATGAATAAAGACGTTATTACAAGGACGGTGGATGTTAAATATATTAGAGACAAATGAACAACAGCTGAACTTGAGAGAATTAATTGTCTCAACGTTTGTTTTTCAATGGATTAGATATGATTTCATTTGACCTTTAGACATGGACTGGTTTTTATGCTTTTTCTTTGATAAGGGATCAAATTATTACTTTGAATAACCAAAGTTAAGCGTGTTTGTAGTTTTGAGAATATATTACTTTATATCTTTTTTTTCATCGTATTAGCAACATACAATGTGATTATTTACCAACACGAAGAAATAATTATTAGGGGTAAAATAGTGTATACAGCTTTCGTCTTCTAAGAAGAAAATGGAAGTAAAATCATCTGGTTATACAGGTTTAAGTATTTATACAGGTTTTGAATATTTATACAGGTTTTGAATATTTATACAGGTAGGCAATTTTTACTAGTTATTGGCTGTTTATTACTAGTATGATATCATGACTATATATTAGGTGCATAAAATTGGCGCGAAAATTAGTTTCCTCGCTAAATTCGCAAAATGTTGCAAGTCTTTCTTCCGATATGATTGTCAACAATTTCATTTGGATCTGACTGTCAACATTCTTTGTTTTTGTTCTCCTTATTTTACATCTCACTTATTTGTGTAAATACGTTAAGAATGACTGGTTTTTATTGCAATTGCTCATGAATTTAAGTAGTGACAGAGAATACAAACTGGGCTGGGTGTGTACGATAAAATATCCTTTCCGACCATATCCTTTTATCTAGCGGTATAAACAGTAAGGAAAGTATACTTATTACTAAAATATAAAAAGACCATTTACTATGTTCGTAGGCGTGGCTTCGTTCATCCATACATATAACACAGAGGCTGCTCAAATCAACCTTTATCAGCTACAAGTTAAAAACAGGTTGTAATCCTTACGACCAAAATAAACATAAGATACACGATCGCAATCAGTGCATGACATTGTGACGGCTTTTCTCATACATTGACAATGTGAAATATTCATAACTCGTACAGTCCAAACTAAAACGAAAAGAAAAGAACCGGTCATACAAATCCACTACATGTCGGTCAGCAACTAGTATATATCTAACGTGACTCGTAAATGTGTCACGCCCAAGATATCATTGTGATAAGAAAAGAACCGTAACACTAGGAAATTAAATGATTTTAAGCTGGAATTAATTTCTAGCCTTATCAATACCGGTTTATTTTAGGTGGGGTGGACAAAACAGGGAATACAGTAAATAGGTCTTAACATATATATATATATATATATATATATATATATATATATATATATATATATATATATATATATATATATATATATATATATATATATATATATATATATATATATATAACGCCAACATGGAGTCCCAGGATAAGATCGATTAAGCATAGTGATGATATATATATATATATATATATATATATATATATATATATATATATATATATATATATATATATATATATATATTGTTCCATCACATGAAAATATGTATAATTTTTTCGCAACAATTGCGGCTGTGGTGGTTGTGTTGATTGTTGATTGTATGTGTCGTAAATACACATACTCTCATAAATTCACATACATTGAATTCCTGTTTTTTTGTCTTTTTATAAAGATTCTTTTTTTTACCAATATTTATCACACCGCATTGAAACAGCACTTATTGCTTTCCGTTTTGGTAACTATTCTGACCAGCTAAAAATATTAAGTTTATATTACATCCCCTTGTCTCTGTATGTCTACGATGTCCACACTCAGCTATCTATATCCGTTATGTTCGCACTCAGATATCCATTACGTTATGTCCACATTCGTTGAGTAATCCATTCCTGTATGCCGCACACAACCAACCATTCCATTATGATCCTTCACTAGCGTCCATTTCATTACGTCCATAACTAATTGTCCAGAAACATAATCCTCGGATCCACCTCTGTGTGTGTTTGAGTCTCAGATTAGGTCAAGGTAGGGATGTTAGAAAGCTTGCCAGTAGCTCCTCGTGGGTCGGTGTTTCTCTCGGCGGTTTTCCCCGGGTTTTTCCTCCACCATTAATACTGGCCGCCAGGTATAGCCTATCGTGTGCTGAAAAATTGCGTTAAACCCTACAACAGCAACAGCAATAATATTCGGATCAAATATATATTTAACTGAACTTAATTATTTGTATATGTATATCATATTTATAGTCTCGTGATTACATTTTTATATGATGGGTCTCGAGTGGCCGATTGGTCTAAAACTCTTTCCGTTACGGATCACTGCCATCTTACCGCTGTCTGCGTGGGTTCGAGTCTAAGATTCAGCTAATGTAGTTATGTGAGAAAGCTTGACAGTAGTTTCTCGTGGGTCGGTGGTTCTTTCCGGGGTTTTCCCGTGTTCTTCCTCCACCAAATAATACTGGCCGCCATGTATAGTCTATCGTGTGCTGAAAAATGGCGTTAAACTCTACAACAACAACAACAACAACTTTCTATTTATAGACTCCTTGTACTGAATAATCAGCATTAGTGTCTACATTGTTTATTTTCTTCTTTTTCAGGGGTAGAAGCTGCGAGTGAGGATGCTGGGGTGATTGCCGCCGCTACCGTAGCTGGAGTTCTTCTCCTAGTCGCATTTATAGGGATAGCCGTATACTGTTATATCAGGTATGTGATATATTGGATGATCTCTATATCTACTATATATTGTATCATTGGGCTTGCCCTCTCATCGGATTTTTAAAAAAAATATCTAGCATATCATTGGGGACGCGATTCAGTTAGATATGTTTTGTAATTAATATGTAGCATATATTGCTTGCCCTCGCATCGGATGTTTTTTTATGTATCTACCTTGTTTTGTATCATTGGCTTGCCCTCAGAATGGATATATATATATATATATATATATATATATATATATATATATATATATATATATATATATATATATAATGAAGCATGTATTATATCATTGGGTATGCGCTTCCATCCGCTATCTGTTGTATCTAACAGGTAGTATATCATTGTGCTTGGCCTCTCCTCGAATGTCTGTTATATATATATCAAGCATGAATTATATCGTTGTGGATGTGCTTCCATCAGATATGTTTTGTATCATTGGGCTTGTCCTCCCATCCGATGCTTTATGTTTTTTAATATCTAGCATTATTATTTCATTGGGGATGTGCTTCCATCAGATATGGTTTGTGTGTAGCATGTAGTGTATCATTGGGCCTGTCCTCCCATCCGATGCTTTATGTTTTTTAATATCTAGCATTATTATTTCATTGGGGATGTGCTTCCATCAGATATGGTTTGTGCCTAACATGTAGTGTATCATTGGGCCTGTCCTCCAATCCGATGCTCTATATATGGCATGTTGTTCTGTGTTGCACCTTTACTTTTTTGGTAGATTTACTTAATTTATATGTACGCATTTGTTAAGAAATATCTTATATATTTTAGCGTGATAGACTATGAAAGCATAACCAGATTAGTTTTACTTTTGCTGAATTGTCACCATTTTTTCCTTCTTTTTCACTTTTGATTTAAACTTTCGTTCTGTAATATAATTTCCAGCCAACATTAGTTAGCTAAATCTTACATTAGTGCTGTAAAGCTAAAAGAAAGGTTGTGCATAATTGGGCAAAAGCTTTTACTTATACGATGCATGATGTGTATGCATCTAACAGTATAAAAAGCTAAGGTCCTATTCTGAAAATGAGGAATCATTACCACTGACCAGACATATTTTTTTCCATAGAGGAAAGTTGCTTAATGAATGGTTAATTGATATAAAATAATACATAATATCTGGAAAGACACGTGAAAAGTGACACCTCCTTCTTAATATATAAATTGTATTTGCCTGTAGAGAAAGGCGTATTAATATACATTTGCATGCACTGCGAGATCAGCCAGTACATGTTAAGTGTTTAACCTTGAGATACAGGCATAGAGTATATGAAGCTAAAGTTAATTCTGATCCTTTCTCTTTATTCTACCGATGAATACAATAGTCATATTTTCACATTTATCCGATGATAATGTGGAATCAGGGTTTGAGGAAACATTTGAAAAGTTTAATAAAACTAGAGTCAGAAGATTAAATTTCAAAATTTTCATTCTTCCTTCAGGAACTCTAGGCATAAGTCAAAGCGCTCAATGAAGATTAATTATGCAAATGGAGGACCTACATCGATGGCAAATGGCTTTCATATGAGTACAGCAACGCACCCGTCCATGGTACGCGTCCCTTTTCCGGTTTCAAATGGAACACTCCACAACACGCACCCGAGTTTCATCTCTGGCCCACCAGGCACAGAAATGGGTGTTCTACCTCCGCCTCCGCCCCAGCATCAGACCCAAAAGTCACGAGATGCGTCTCGGTCCCGTCATGGTACCCTGGACAGAACCCTTCCTCCCATGATGCTAATTCCCACTCCACACGGTACCATAAGAGTAGGACCACCGGGGGCACCGCGGGGATCAATGCCTGAGTTTATTGTGGAACCAGGACCCGTTCCTATCATTCGACAGGTCATCTATGTGGATGACGACAGCGATAAGCGTAATCGATCCAAATCACATGATAGGCACCACAAACGTCATCATCGCCACCATGGACATTCATCACATCATAGATCACTCAGTCCACCAAAAATAAGGTAAATAACTTTGAACGACTCCACATCCGTCAACACTTCTTATACTAGTATTGTAAGTTAATAATAGACTAAAAACATATATCGATAATTCTATACCAGCATCGTCTGTCTGTTAATACCTGATAATTCTTCTAGAAAACAGCTTGTCTGCTTGCTTTTGTTACTAATTTTTTTTAAATATGCTTTGTCAGTGTTATCCTTTATTTTAAACGTCAGTGTTTCCAAAATCATGTGATTAAATTGTTTACATAATTTTTAACAAGACTCCAGTGAAGAGACTCAATGATTCATTGCCATTGTAATACAAATTTATCAATACTAGTATCAGGTAAATTTGATAAGATGTGTGATTTCCAAGTGGTTAACATGTTGGATTTACCACAAAACGGGTGTAAGTTGGAAATTGTATCCATACCAGGCCCGGTTGACCACTGTTGGGTGGCAAGATATCTTATTCCAGTTGCTTTCCCTTACCATAAAATAGTTTCTTTGTAATTTTATGATTGATGCATGTGGCTGATAGAAGTTCCTGTTATATGTGGATAATGTTAAAAGCATGTTTTTTAATCGGTCTCCTACTAGTCATTTGTCCAGTTTTACAAAGGTCTAATTATCACAATGAATATAAACTATATTCCGTTTTTGATAGTTTTAGTATGTTAGCCGTTTGAAGTTCTATTGCAGATCATCGAGACCTTATATTAACAAAAACTCAAAAACTATTTATGGATTTAGTGACTTTTGCAGTGATAGTTTCAGTAAGACACTATTTATAGACAGGATAATCTTCAATAATTTTTAGACAGGATAATCTTCAATAATTTTTAGACAGGATAATTTTCAATTATTTTAAGACAGGATAATCTTCAATAATTTTTAGACAGGATAATCTTCAATAATTTTTAGACAGGATAATCTTCAATAATTTTTAGACAGGATAATCTTCGATAATTTATAGACAGGATAATCTTCAATAATTTTTAGACGGGATAATCTTCAATAATTTTTAGACAGGATAATCTTCAATAATTTTTAGACAGGATAATTTTCAATTATTTTAAGACAGGATAATCTTCAATAATTTTTAGACAGGATAATCTTCAATAATTTTTAGACAGATAATCTTCGATAATTTATAGACAGGATAATCTTCAATAATTTTTAGACAGGATAATCTTCAATAATTTTTACACAGGATAATCTTCAATAATTTTTAGACTTTAACCTGATCTATCATAATTTAGACCATTTGCAACATGTACAAGTGTACGTTAACAGATGATTCATTGTTATCCTTCCTGTCTTTGAATGTGTCTTTGGATATGCCCTTACGTTTATATCGTAATTATCATCCATAATGCTGATAATATAATTTCAAAATACACTTTTTGTGTTATAAATGATGTACGATGATAAAAAGCTACACTTTACGAACACTAAATAGTTACTAAGTAATCTTTGTAACCACTCTACAAGCTAGGGTCTATCTGAGCACATGACATTGAAAACACAACGTACATACAAAACACAACGTACATACAAAACAAATACGGTTCGAGTGAGAGTCACTAAACTGTGATGCTAACTTAATGACAATGGGTCGGTTTAAAAATAATCACTAAATATAAACTTACAGTAGGCTGAAATTGCCTTCAGCTTAGATATATCACCCACACATCTTTCAAGGTTAGACTCAAAACCCTTCTCTGTTTTTGAGTCAAATTCACCTAAATATATTCGAGCTTGTCGTCTTTCCAGTCACTCCAGACTGACTGACTAATATAACTTTTTAAAATTCAGATGTCAAACATCTATTATCAGCGTATGGATGTAACAATTTTGTGTCTTGTTGCACACATTAAAATAAGGAATTCAGTGCCCGTAGCAGCCGAGGCATTCCGATTTCATTGCAACATTAAAAACTAGGTCAAATGCAGGGGAGGCAATTGCTAATATTATTATTACTGTTTTTCTTCTGTTGAACTCTGTGGTTAAGATTTAAGATATTGATCTGTGCTAAATATAGCTCAGGAATGTAGATGTAGTTAAACAAGCAAAGTGAAATTTAAATTAAGAACTTATAGATTAAAAAAAACTTAAATTGTTTTGAACTGTATTGATAATTAAGATAATATAAAACTAAGAAAAGGTTAGAGAAATGAACAGCTATAATGCTTTTATAAGAATTCATAATTAGGAACAATTTCTTAAATGTCACTTAGAACCCGAATCCATTTAATCAACATTTACCTTTTTCCGACGTGCTTTATTGCAACAATTTATTTTTAATAAGGATATTTGATGGTGTGTCGCTGAATAGGCCAAAAATACATAATAATAATAATAATAATAATAATAATAATAATAATAATAATAATAATAATAATGATTTGTGGTGAATAGTCCATTGGTCAAGAAAAAATATTATGATTTGTGGTGTGTAGTCCGATTGGTCAAGAATAAAAATGATTTGTGGTGTGCAGTCCCAAAACGTTTTATTGACCAGATGTATATGATAACAGTTTGATATGTTATATATGTTTGATAAAATTTGTATGTTCTGTTATTCTCCACCCAGTCTATTACCTTTCCTTATATTACAACTAAACTTGTGGAAGCACTTTTTTCCTTCACACCTTTGAAGTCCCTAAGGTGTACAAATTTGCTTGGTCGTATTTCAAGACTTAAAAAAGAAGCCTCATATAAGTCCATGTACTTAATATATCGTGATAATTCAGCCCCTTTATAGTATAAAGGTCTGTTGATGGAACCTACTAAAAGTCTATACGAATTTCTAGCTAGAATACATTCTCAATGAAGTCCCCATACAGCTCACATACAGTATGGACTTCTTGAAAGCGGAGCGGGTTGGATGACAGCAGTCGGTAGAGCTCGCATTATAAAACCTTTCATGTGTTGATATGCTAAAAAAAACTAACGAGTTTTTTCTCCATTATTATTGCAAGCAAAGCTAGTTGTATAACGCGGTCAGTATGGGGTCATTGAAGTTTTGTTAAAAATACAGTAATCAGTGGTTACATGGATTTTAGCCGAGTTAAAGAGAAGATTAAAAAGTTAAACGTTTGGTAATTATCGAACCCGTCGATCAAATGCGTGCTTTGTGCTTCCGTTCTTACGTTGTTTTTGTTTTGTTCATCAGTATTTTGCATAGCAAGCGCATTTCTTAGACTGAAGAAGCTATTTGGGGATCAACCAATATAGAAATCTGCATTTGGATCGGTGTTTTCTTCCTTGCATTTTAAATATGTTTGAGGTTATTTCCAACTTTTTTGTTTTTTTGTTTTAGGTCTTCGATCAGGTATGATGATTTAGATATTACAATACAAATAAGGGGATACTTGATTATGGTGCACGGGCTTCATAGATTTTACTCACACTATTTTTGTTGAAATTTCAAACTGATTAACTATATAAACAGTATTTATAATTCAATTGCGTTTTCCATCGAAGACCGATCTCCTGAATGTACAGAAATATATATTATACTTAAGTGACCTTTTCAATAATAGCAGAGTGTAAAATGACCAGTTGTTTATTAGAAAAGGAAGATGAAAAAAATATAGAGAGACATAGGTTATTATTGTGATAATTTGTTACATGTAGCGATCGAGGTTCAATATCAGTATAGCTTTTTCAGAAGCTGGAAAACTTAGTTGCTCTCATAAGTATTTTGGCGAAAGAAGCTATCAAATTATAATTCCTTTTCTCCTGAGGCAAAAGAGACTATCAAATTATAAAGTCAAGTCTGTTGAGGCGAATGAGGCTATCAGATTATCAAATCAAGTCTGTTGAGGCTAACAATTTATAAAGTCAAGTCTACTGACGTGAATTAAGCTATCAAAATTATAAACAAGGACATAGATTACACATTTCGGCAAATACAAGGAAGCAAAGAATTGGTAATTTAAAAATGAAGCTGATAATGAAAGAGATAAATTATTGTCGGAGCGCAAGTTTGTTGGGCTTCTTTTGAGATCAATTGAACATTCTCAATAAGAACTAGGTTTTGTTTACTTACTTACTTACTTACTTAATTACTTAATTACCTACCTACCTACTTACTTACCTACTTATTTATTTACTTACTTAATTACCTACCTACCTACTTACTTACCTACTTACTTATTTATTTACCTATTTACTTACTTACTTACTTACTTACTTACTTACTTACTTACCTACCTACTTACTTACTTACTTACCTACTTACTTAATTATCTACCTACCTACTTATTTACCTACTTACTTACGTACTTACCTACTTACTTAATTACCTACCTACCTACTTACTTACTTACCTACTTACTTACTTATTTACCTATTTACTTACTTACTTAATTACCTACCTACCTACTTACTTACTTATTTACTTGCTTGTTTCTTTGTTTATTTTGTTTGTTTTTGTTTGTTTTGTTTTTAGTGTTCTTTTTTGTGTGTGCATATAATCCACTACCCAAACATTCATAGAATAGCTGTGTATAATTTTCCTTAACCACATATTACAATTTGCTATTTGCCTGGAACATTTGATATCAGAAAAACTGTATTACGATGTTTAACCTTTCATTTTATCATCATTTCTTTTGAAAATCAGGTACTTTTACTTAATGGGAAAATTATGCCAGAGACACCCATGAGTATTATCAATATTAAAAATACTTATTTATTAAAGTAGTATGTGTGTTTCGAATATAATCCTTAAGTATAGTCTCGCCTTGGAAATATATCTTGCTAAAATTACTATTACCGTTGTTAAAATTATTATTATTATTATTATTATTATTATTATTATTATTATTACTAGCAGTAGTAGTAGTAGTAGTAGTAGTAATAGTAGTTTTAGTAGTAGTAGTAGTTAACATTGATGGTACACATAAAAAGAAGGGCAGTATTATTGGTACAGGTGGGTACACATCCTGTGGAAGCTTTGCACTTCTCTAAACTGTTCCTAATTTGCAGTTTGCATTAAACGACCTAACTGCTCCTAGAGGTAATATCAGTAAATCGTATTTGTCTCTTATGTTTAGCTTGTCAAAGACAGAACTACTTTTCTTTTTTGTCTTAAAAACAAATAGTGATACTAGCTTACATGCAAACAGAAAATAAAGGATATACAATCAAATTCTGTTACCTCTATAAAAGAAAATTGAAGTTAACGTACCAAATGGATCTGTTCGTAATATCCCAACCAACTATATGCTTAACTATGTACTATGTTTTAAACAAGTATGTACTCACTTTTTCTACACTGATATGCTAAAGCCATGTCTCGCCAGCATACGCCTATCGTCATTGATGTGCGTTACGTTCTTGAAAGTCAAATTATCATGTACAGCAGAAAATGTATGCAATGGGATAGTAGCAATATGGATCTAAAGGTAGTGCCATGAATGCTCATGCATTGCCTGCGTGAATAGTCAGACTTTAGTGCCATTAATCGCTATTAGTTCTTGTATTCCCTGCATGAAATTAGTCTCAAGTTAGTTTCATGAATCGCTAATTGTTTCTACTTTCCATGCATGAAAATAATCTAATGTTAGTTCCATTAATTGCAAACTATTCCTGTATTACTTACGTAAAAAGTACAGTTCGTGCCACGAATCGCTAATTGATCCTGCATTGCGTGCATGAAAATAGTATAATGTTTGCGCCGTCAATCGCTAATTGTTCCAGAATTGCCTGCATTTGAAAATAGTCTTAAATTAGCGCCGTTAATTGCTAATTGTTCCTGCATTACCTGCATGAAAATAGTCTTAAGTTAGCGTCGTCAATCACTAATTCTTCCTGCATTATGGAGCTGGTAGTCTGATATCCTAAGTGTTCATGTCTTTCTCATCCAAGAAGTCTGAAGTTGATTATCTAATATGCTGGATGTTCCTGTCTTTCCCACGTAAGCAGGCTAAAGGTGAACCCTGTACAAAGCAATCACTTCCGCACACCAATTTCAGTAGATGTTTTCTTAGACGCGTCTTGGAATCGCGATCTTGAAACCGAGTCAGCAACCTGATAATTGTATGACAGAATGAATCATGTAAACTGTATCCCTGTGGAGGTCGGAGAGTAGTTCCAGGACGCCCTGATTTATAGTTCAGTCTTTGCTCAATAGTATACTTTTTGTCTTTGGACGTCCGCTTTTTGCCACCGTCATTTGCATATGCTATCTTGCGCGCAGAACTGCAAATCATGATATAGACCATACATTTGACATTCGACAGGCATTCAGTTTTTTGACGGGTTCAAATAATTATTCAAATAATACTCATAACAACAGAACCAAAATAAGGATTAAAACAATATTTATTACGAGTCTCGTAAGTCATGTCCAAGAGATTGCAGCTTACATGAAATTTCTGCAAGTGGTTGCGGAGCAATGTTGTTGATCAGCTTTTAAGTTGTAAAGTCCCTTAATAACTATAGCGATTAACATAAATTAATTTAAATGATTTAATATCCAAGACAAAACATTCACGACAATATTTTTAACAAGACCAACACATTTCAATCCCATTGTAAAATTAATCAATCAATCAATCATTAATTGGTCATCAGCCCACAAAAGAACATACAACATAATAAGTTATAATACCAGCAACCTTGTGCAAATTCAGATGGTCTTGATTCTATTTGAGAAAGTGACGGAACGCGTTTCGTGAAATTTCCTGCACGTTAATAATAGTAGTGTATAAAACAAGACGACCGACTCATATTGACATTATAAATAATGCGATGTTTTTGTATGTGTTTAACCCATACCTAAATAAAGAATGCGAGGAATGTCGAGAAATTCCTATCTAAGTACTGTAATTAATTAAATTTACTCTAGCGTAACTGTACATTGCATTCTACACTATGATCTTAAACTAAATTTTGAAAGTTTAGTAAAATTACAATTATACTTATCTGTGTAATAAAATGAAACGTTAAGAAGAACTTTCTACAATGTGAAATAAATCCAAAATAACCCTTAAAGTTCTACCAAAAGTTCAAAAGTGTCTTGTTCTGAATGAATTTCATTGATTTTCCGATTGAATTGCAATCTTAAATGTGTTGATGTACCAGTAGTCTTGAATGTTCCAATATACTAATAGTATTGATTATCACAATGGAATGATTCCTTAATAATCCCAAAGTATCTTTTTTGGCTAAAATATCGATGAGCACATTGTAATTCCAATGAATACGTTTTCACGACATGATTCCTCTCAAAGTACATCTGAACAAGACAGTACATTCTTCTTCAGACTGAAATTAAAGGATAATGAATAATTGAAATAACCTTGTATATATCTCAACATGACCTATGTCGGATTACAATGTTCGGAAAAAAAGAAAACTTTAATCGTCTCATTGGAAACTTGCAAATAAACTCTTTTCTAAAACCTTCTAAAGTCATAATCTAGGCTGAGTCTTGAACTCAAACCAAAGTGAAAAAATTACAAACTAGATAAGGGGCCCCGAGTGACCGAGTGGTTTAAATCGCTCTCCGTTATGGATCACTGCCATCTCATCTCTGTCTGCGTGGGTTCGAGTCTCATATTCGGCCCATGTGTGTATGTGAGAAAGCTGGCCAGTAGCTTCTCTCAGGTCGGTGGATTCTTTTATGAGGGTTTTCCCGGGTTCTTCCTCCACCGTTAATACTAGCCGCCATGTGTAGCCTATCGTGTGCTGAAAAATGGCGTTAAACACGACAACAACAACAACAACAAACTAGATAAAAGAAGCAGCAACGCACCAAAACTATATCCTCAACCATGAACAAAGTCAAGCACACATAACAATCTTGCCAAAATAAGTAGAGATGAAGAAAAGCAATCACCAAACGTGTTTAGACAAGTTTTCTGACCAAAAGTAATTTTGGATTTAAGCCGAATGGAGTACATATGGATATAGCCTATAGTCAATATTTCATTGTCTTGATTTTATTGGGTTTAACTCCATTTTTCATCATATTTAAGCAATATATGATGCCCAGTATGTTTGGTGGAGGAAGAAGCGTGGAAGATCCACCGACCCACAAGAAGCTACTGGCAAGCTAACATACACACCCGTGTTTGTCTAGCCGAGACGCGAACTCGTGCGGACAATATGAGATGTGTCAATGACTGTAAAGACGAGCGCCTTTGACCATTTGGCCGCAAGGTGCCTTTGTGAATATATAAATCCAAAATATAAATAAAACTGAAGAAGTATTGCACGTGTTGTTATAAATTCAATCCAATATTTAATTTCTGATTTTTTTCTTGACAAAAGTTTAGCAATAAAATGGAGATTTGAAAAAGTAGAAATAGCAAGGGGAAGGCTTCTCTCTCTCTCTCTCTCTCTCTCTCTCTCTCTCTCTCTCTCTCTCTCTCTCTCTCTCTCTCTCTCTCTCAGAAAGCAGACAAGCTACTTGCGCTAGTCTGGAAGTCCTTTTGTGTCATCGGGACATCACACAACTATTAAGGACAAATGATACAATGCATAAATCACGTGACTGTTTCGAACTAACCAAATGCAATACATACATTCACAAGTAAATTCAAACATGTTCTACTAGTATATGTTACACTGTAACTGTGAATTTAATATTATCTTACACATTATTTAAATTAGTTTAATATTATCTTACACATTATTTCAATTAGTTTAATATTATCTTACACATTATTTCAATTAGTTTAATATTATCTCACACATTATTTTAATTAGTTTAATATTATCTTACACATTATTTCAATTAGTTTCAGTGCAAAATCATTTTTTATATTATACAAAATATGCACGAAAATACAGTCAGCAAATATGTTCGACTTCTGCGGTGTGTAAATCTGGCACATTTACTGTTTGTTCTACGGCTGCCAATTCAGAATGTTCTGGTTTTGTATAGACCTTATTTTACTTTAGAAAGGAAAGTATTCTTTCGTGTACTCTATATTGTATTACATAAAATACATTAAGAAAAGGTTTGTTTTGCTATTTACATGTATGTATTGTTTGTCACACGGTATGCGATACAAAACACCCACTTCAAATCTAAGCTACAGTGTTTTATATTTACAGATGTTCCTCCACCAAATACTTAAAAGATTCTCGTTTATAAAATGGTAAAAACTGCAATGACAACAAAAGGGGTAGGATCTCACAGAACATGATTTCGACATATAATTTAGGAGTTTACTCTCATCAACTCATTTTACTCTCATCTACGCACTTTACTCTCATCGACTCATTTACTCTTATTGACCCTTTTTAATCTCATCGATTCATTTTACTCTCATCGACTTTACTCTCATTGACTCATTTTACTCTCATCAAATCATTTGCTTTCATTGACTCATTTTACTCTCATCGACTCATTTTACTCTCATCAACTCATTTTACTCTCATCGACTCATTTACTCTTATTGACTTATTTTAATCTCATCGATTCATTTAGCTCTCATCGACTCATTTTAATTTCATCGACTCATTTTACTCTCAATGGCTCATTTTAATCTCATCTACTCATTTTATTTTGACATTTTCATGAAAGTTATATAAAATATATTTTTGCATAAGAAAGTAAATAATCAATGATGTTGAGATGTGTAACAGTAACTGAGTTTCGTTCAGTTTCATGGTTGGCAAAAATAGAAAAAGGCTAAATAAATGTGTTGGGTCGGTTAGATAACATCTGTCAAATCATTAATCATCATACACTAGGCTACATTAAGACTTTGGAATATTGTACCATAGTTAAATATAGTCAGAAAAATCGAGGTTATATTGTACCATAGTTAGATATAGTCAGAAAAATCGAGGTTATATTGTACCATAGCTAGATATAGTCAGAAAAATCGAGGTTATATTGTACCATAGCTAGATATAGTCAGAAAAATCGAGGTTATATTGTACCATAGCTAGATATAGTCAGAAAAATCGAGGTTATATTGTACCATAGTTAGATATAGTCAGAAAAATCGAGGTTATATTGTACCATAGTTAGATATAGTCAGAAAAATCGAGGTTATATTGTACCATAGTTAGATATAGTCAGAAAAATCGAGGTATTATCATACCATAGTTAGATATAGTCAGAAAAATCGAGGTTATATTATAGTTAGATATAGTCAGAAAAATCGAGGTTATATTGTACCATAGTTAGATATAGTCAGAAAAATCGAGGTTATATTGTACCATAGTTAGATATAGTCAGAAAAATCGAGGTTCCGGCTGTTACATCTAGGGCGGTCAGTATTTGTATATAAAACACTTGAAGAATGGATGGGTTTGGTACCAATAATGACTTACAAGCTATATAATCAGTACTGACACATTATTTTTTAATTTATTAAAACTGTATATTGATTATTTTTGTATTCATATCCTTTTATCTGTCTGTCTCGGTGAAGTGTACATATATACATGCACAGCTGGACATGCATAGTATTTTCCGATTGCTAACTTAATACAAAGTTGTAACCTTGAACGTTTGTTCTTATTGGAGCAGTTAATATTTATCCACATGTACATGCATATAGTACTTTAAGATAACTAAGATAAACTACACCATTTTGTTTGCAATACGCGTGTCAATATTGGGCCAGCTTCCGCATGATATTCATAAAAAGAATCGTTTTCAGAGCTAATTCGTTTACCTATCCTCTTTAGATTAAACAATAGTTTGTCTTGCATTTTAAGGCTGATTGGCCGATTAACTGAATAAATGATAAATTGTTTGATTGATTGGCTGATTGATTGTATTTACAGGGAGATCACCAATGAAGAAGCGGAGGTATGTAATGTTGTTCTACTTTAGTTTTCGCGATTAATAAACGTACTGGTATTTAAGCACTCTAGAGTCGTTTCCCTTAGCTTCCCAATCTAAAATAATTGAAGGACGTGTGCAGAATTTTGCAATATTATTTTGGAATGCGCTTATAAGAGCAAATCATCATTAAGTAGCTGGTATAAAAAAATAAACATTTCTTATAAAATGGTGGAACAAATAATGTACTGAACGAGCCATTTCCTATGAACCATAAAATAAACAGCACCAATACGCAGAATGTGTGACCGGTTTCGCTTTATTTCTTCATCAGACTCTAAAAGACAAGCATCGCCAACAGCAAGAATTACCTATCAACCAAATCACACAGAAAACATAATATACCCATTCAATAAAATAACAAAACTGATCAAGCAAAACTCTTATTAGCTCAAGACAAATGTAGGAAATAAAAGAAAGAAGAAAAAAAATCGAAAACGGAAAAGAAGCAGAAGCATTTTTCAAGTACAAAAAAAATCATTAAAATTAAAAGACCTTCTTTCACAATTATGTACATATTCACTATATATGAAAGTAGTTTTCATCTACACAATTAGCCCGTTTTCAATATTAAAAAAATCATCATTTACACCTTCTAGTGGACGAGATATTTATCTCTAACTTTATATTCAAGCAACTAAACAAGATATTTTGAATGGCAGTCCCACAAGAAAACATTTTAGAAACACATCTAAAACATCACAAAACGAAAGTATTATTATTAAAAGAAAGCTGATAAGTCTAGGACCATTTTAATAATAAATAAGGAGGATCATATTAAAGAAGTGTAAAAACAATTAAATGATGAAGTATATTATACAAAACTTTCCTATAATTTTTTTGAAAAAATTAGGGGAAACAAAGCGCAAATGTATTAATGAAATCGCTAATACATTGCTCCATATATGATGAACTACATATCTTCCGAAATAAAATACGCACTCCATATATGATGAACTACATATCTTCCGAAATAAAATACGCACACCTCAGTTTTTTGTTTTACCCCAAAATTCATTAAACGGTTGATAAATCACTACCTTTATGATATCCAGGTAGACCCATAATTTCTACATGTAACTCAATTACAAATATTATATCGCAATATATTGATCATGTTTTACAACCACCGATGAAATCACTACCTTCATATGTCAAAGATACTTCTGATTTCATTACCAAATATAATCTTTACCAAAACTAACTGAAAATTCATTCCTAGTTACACTTGATGTGATATAAGACTTCACGAATATGCCACACAATTATGGTATCGAAGCATCTAAATATTATCTTGAATTAAACGAATATACATGTAAACTATCAAAAGAACATGTTTGTGATTTGATAAAACTTGTCCTCGAAAATAACTTTTTTCAATTTGGTAATACAAACATCCCCAAAAGTTGTTAAGAGCAATGGGTAGTCCTATGTCACCTTCTTATGCATCTTTATTTATTGGGAAATCAGAAAATGATTTTCTAAATAAATACCTCTTAAAACCAGATTGGTTAAGATTGTTCGACAATATATTGATGATTTGGAGTTATTCATTAGAAGACCTTTATTATTTTATAGATTTTTCAAACAAATAACATCCAAAAATAAAATATTACATTTAATATGCCTAAATCACGTAAAAACGGGATACAATATAGTCAAGCTAAAAGATATAGAATTATTTCAGATAACTGTTTTAAATCATCTTTAACAAAGTTAGGTCCACATTGTTTACATATAAATTACCCTTTTGACATCAGTAATATTGCTTTCCAAAAGGTATCTTCTCTTAATAATTCGAATCAATACAATGTAAACTCAAAACCAGAAAAATATTTAATTGCTTTGTTATTAAATTTAATTCAAGTTTCTCTAATATAGGTAAGATTGTCAATAAATTTTGAAATTTATTAAGATTATCAAGTAAAGCATGTGTTAATCGCTACACAAAAGCAAACCCACACTAAATCTGAATGTATATGAAACAAAATAGATCAGAAAAAAATTATATCGATCAATCATTTTCATCTCATGCTTTTTGCACATTTTAACAAGAATTTCCATACTTTACAAGATGTCTCCTTTCAGCCTATTGTTTAGCTGATTCTGAGATGGAACGTCTGCTTAATGAAACCTATTGGATATACTGTCCTAATACTGTACATTCAAATGATCTAAATTCCAAAACACGATACAAAATTGATTAACTATTTTTTTTTTAAATTATGTCCCCTGTTAACAATTAGTTAAGAATATTTTTATATTATTCTAATTTACAGAATAAATCGTCTAAGGGAAGTATAATTAATATCATAACACAAAACTTACTAATTCTTTAAAAATGAAAGGGCATTTTTAAATTAATTCCTAATATATTATGATTAATTATTTATAAATACTTGATTATCAGTATTATGCACACCATACTTTTTATTATAAGTTCTGAAGAAATATTGAACATTAGTCAATAATATCTCAAGATATAATATATTTTCTTTTAATATCAATTGTTTAAAAATTCTTATTTTCAAAAAGAATATTGTTTTTAAGTGGGTTATACATAATAAAACTAATAATTATATATATATATATATATATATATATATATATATATATATATATATATATATATATATATATATATATATATTTATCGACAGAGTGATTAAAATAACTTTGCATGTGATATTGTATAAGTGCTTAGGTTCATATCAATATTTCCTTTCTTTGCAGACAATTGAAAGGGAGAAAAGAGAAAGCATGAAGGTAGATCGAGAGCGAGAATCAAGTGTATCAGTGTCAAGGTCGAGGTCACCAACTCCAGACAGACCGCATTATTCTCCTGTAGACTTTCGCACGACAGAAATCCGAAAATCCCTTCGCACAACCAGAGTGACGCGAGAATCATCAAAAGAAGTCGACGAAGGCCAAATGATGGCAAATCCTGGAGCAGGGGATATTATTTTCCTCCCCAAAGATCCAGAAACACGTCAGAATCATGACCGACGACCTTCTACAGGTGAAGGACAGGAAGAGCATCAGGTTGAACATCTGTACGCTCGGGCGATAAAACGTGAAACAGTGCAAGAGGACAAAACATCCGACACTGGTGCGATCCACGTGTCACCGCTTAGACCATCAAGGTACGTGACAGAACATAGCCTACCGCCACCGACGTCTCAACTGAATTTGCGATCCTCCATGGCGCAGAGGATGACGGAGGTGATAGAAGCGGGTGACAGAGAGATGCGTAGTTCCGATTGGCCGGAGGAACCTGACGAAACTGTGGAAATGCGCATCAGACCCGACACCCCGCCTCCAGACTTTCCTCGTAGCAGTTATATGTCCACCTCCTCAGTACATCCTCCTACACCCCCATTAGATATACCCAGCACATTTACAACACCGCGGGAATCGACCGTGCTAGAGCCAGAGATTCCGCCATTAGACATCCCAAGTACGACAACCACCCCACGGGAAAGCTTCAAACGCACCTCTCCTTTTGAAGACTCGCGACAAGGGTATTACGGACTTCGAGAGTCCAAACGGCCTGGCACTCCTCCACAAAACAATCTTTGGCAATCCAATCGTCCCAGCACCTCCCAGAGGGAAAACGTGTGGGAATCTGATCGACCCAGCACTCCCACCAGAGACTATCTCTGGGAAACAAAACGCCCCAGTACACCCCCAAGGGAAGATTTTCAGGAATATAATCGGCCTAGCACTTCGTCTGCATGGGAAGAGGTCAGCACTCACCTCAAAGAAGATCTACATCAGTCCAAACGGGCCAACACACCCCCAATAAACGTGTCCCCTGATTTATCCCGTTCTCTCAGACCATCGACTCCACCAATGGACTTGGCTAACGTCACAGAGCCAAGTTATGAGGGGCCTCCCAAAACATTCCAGGGCAAATTAAATTTTCTAGAGAAATTTATGAAAGATAGGTCCCCAGGAGGGGAAAATACCCCATCTAAAGCCAATAACCAGACCCCGCATGTCCTTCAGCCAAGTGGCGCTGTAGCCAGCGCTAAAAATAAATTAGCAGCAGCTCTTGGAGGCGGTGATTTGAATACATCAGAGACTTACATTGATAGACATAGGGAAACTACTGTACAGTTCACAAACAAACCACCTGAGATAATTCCGCGCTCAGAACCAAGTAGTCCCAGAGATACGTTTACTCTTGATGACATCGAACCTCACCAAATGACTGTCCCGCCACACGCCGCTCCTCCTCCTCCACCTCCACCTCCGCCTCCACCTCCGCCTCCGCCTCCACCTCCGCCCCCACCTGTACGAAAGTAAATATAATCATACAGAATTTTATTATTTACGCTTTTATAAATGATGCCTTATGAAAAATTGTGAAGCCTTAGGGAGTGTATACAAGCTTCCTAAAATTGCGTTGTAACGTCAGGATTGCTGTTTAATATCGTTCGTACGATGGACCTAGTTCATACTTACCATACGCTCTTTAGATTTCAAACCTATCCAGAGACAATCCACGGCTATTTTGTGTTGAGTTATTTTTTAAATTGGGTTTTAATTTCAAGGATCGTGTGTCATTCTCCTAAACTAGGAAATGAGATACGGGAAATTGTTTGCCTGATGTTTTCTAATTTAATATACCTTGTCGTCTAATACTGTTATATAACACAAACTAATGCATGTATACCAGTTTAGTAAACAGTTTTTCAAAAATACTGTCATAGAAAGCTAAAAGGGGAAGATTGTTGAACGAGGCTGGATCGTCCTTTTCCCCCGTCAGCCTATACTTTTTTTTTGTAAAAACAAAACTTGCTTGTAAATGTATAAAATATATATGAAATTGATACCCAAAACTAATTATTAGAAAATAGAGCATTAAAAATATTCTTTTCATGTAGAAATCACATTCGAAATCGTGTGCTTGTTGCTAGGTATGTATTTTTACAGAGTATATCTTTGTGAAAGTTATTCAAAAGTGTACGTGTTTATAGCACAAAGAATGAGTCCTATCATGAAATGTGGCAACATATGTTATTCTTTGCATGCATGTCTTTCAAAATGTCGTAATCTAACAGAGTATGTATCCAATTTATTAACAAATACTATTTCAGTATTAATATAGTTAATATATCATTTATACGTATCTTAACTGTTAATCAGTAAATCTTATTTACTAAAGTTGGTACTATTTTCTCTTTGTTATGTCATAAAGTCGTACCTCTCTGAGGTTAAGTTATAAATGACTTTATTATTATTATTATTATTATTATTATTATTATTATTATTATTATTAAGTAATACATCTATCAAAAAATAAAGAAATAAATTGTATGAAATTAAATAAAGTCATATTTATTGATTTAATTTAATTTAAATGGACTAGATCATCTCTTGCTCATTTTGTAAAATTAAGTTGAATAATTATTAAGTTTGTTTTATTTATATACAGTATATTTTCACTTAACCCTTTAGGGTTGATATTTTTCATAATATATCCTATTATATGTAAAAAAAAAAAAAAAGTAAATACATCTTCATTCTATTTGTATACATGTAATATTAAAAGTTATCCTTTCTGTATACATGTAGTATTAAAAGTTATTCAGTTTCAGCATAATAAGGTGTATATACATGTACAAAATACAATAATGACATAGTTTTCTGTACTTGCTTAGGTCATCTACTTTACTGTCTTCACAAACTCATGTAGGTGTTATGTCAGTAAGAACATTAAAATGTAAAATGTTTGGTAGACAGTCCAAATTTACATACATAGGTGATTAACCATGATATTTGTATGCTTGTGTCCCGCATCAATTATAGGCGTGTAGTAAGCTTCCAATTATGGGATCAATGATGTTTAGAAAATCAAACTTTAGAGGCAGGTTAAGGTTAAGATTTAGTCAGATTTTAAAAGCTAGAGTAGATTTGAATATACATGTCGAATTTTTTTGTGACTTTTATAATTGCAAATATTGTCTTTGGTGACAAGACGTATTAACTCGTAAAGCTCAATGACCACACTTTGTCATGTAAATATTGAATTTTAGATAGCAAAATTCAGACAAACTGTTACCGGTGAGTAAACTACCTGCCCATTTCACTTCAGATCATCTCTGTGTCTACTAATCAGTAAAAAGGGACCTTGTCAGATTATCGTCTCTGTCTGCTAATCCATGAAACGGGTCCTTATCAGATTATATACTTTGTCTACTAATCTGTAAAATGGGGCCTTATCATATCATCGTATGTGTCTGCTAATCAGTAAAAAGGGATCTTGTCAGATTATCGTCTCTGTCTGCTAATCTATGAAATGGGGCCTTATCAGATTATATACTTTGTCTACTAATCTATGAAATGGGGCCTTATCATATCATTGTCTCTGTCTAATAATCTGTAAAAAGGGACCTTAGCTGATCATCGTCTCTGTCTACTAATCCGTGAAATCGGGCCTTATCAGATATCTACTCTGTTTACTAATCTGGGAAATGGAGACTTATCAGATTATCGCCTCTGTATATTAATCAGTAAAAAGAGACCTATTAGATCATCGTCTCTGTCTACAAATCTGTAAAAAGGGGCCTTATCAGATTATCGTCTCTGTCTACTAATCCAACAAATGGGGCCTTATCAGATTATCGTCTCTTTCTACTAATCGGTAAAGAAAACATTATTAGATCATCTACTCTGTCTACTAATCATTAAAATAGGACCTTATCAGATTATCGTCTTTGTCTGCTAATCCGTACAAAAGAGACTTATCAAAGGCAGGAAACAGTTTCAGTATAAACTTTTCCGAATATTTGTTTCAGTCATATGTAGTTATTCTAACCCATCTTAATTTATCAAAATGCATCTTTAAAAAATTTAAAGTACTAATTGGTGTAATGGGCGAAGAGAAGCCTTCATTTAAATTATTATATAAAGGAAAACAAAGTTTCAGTTCAACCCTCACCCACCACCCCACAAGAATGTTACAGTGAGTCTCGTATTATTGGCACTATGTTGTCGCTTCAATTCGGATCTCATCATTATTATTTTTTTATCAGAATATTTAGAATTATTTTGCTTTTTTTTTCGGCCACATTTTTGCAGAAACTCGTATTTTCACATTCATGGTTGAGATAATCTGAATATTTGGTCGCAAATTGTTTGATACGTTAATTTTTGTCATTAAATTGTTTAAGTTGTTTTCTTTGTGATGCAATCAAAATGTAGACGATGTAATTCATATCTGATTCTTTGTTATGTAGTTTTTTATATGCACCCGCCATAAGGCAAGGCATATTATATTATTGTGATGTCTTTGCATGCATCCGTCTGTCTGTCTGTTCCATATTTCAATCATGCACACAAGTTTGAGAGACCTATCAATTTAGTGTTCTGATAGTCAAATGTCAAGGTCATAAGAACTGAAAGAAGCAACACTTTTCAACTCGAAATTTGAACCAGCCACTTTGTCTTCACATTAGAAGTGGTTTCCATTTGGGAAAGAAAGATAACTGACTTTGGATTCAGAAGGTCAAATGTATAGGTCAGAGTTATTCTATGAAGGATGGTTCCCACGATATCTTGATTTCTTGATCATATACTTCGATCAAACTTTGTGGGTAGATTGCAAGGAACGAAGAAATTCAATATATGAAAGGTTAATGTCACTGGGACCGAAAAGAAGAAAAACTAATTCCACCAAACTATTAAAGTTCTGTATCAAGTGGTTTACATTAAGACAAGAGAGGTAATGTTTTGGTTAAACTCTTAAAACCAAATATCACACGGACATAAGAAACGAAAACTATTCACATATAACTGGCGTCCTTAGCTACAAACCATGACGAAAAAGGGCAGGTGTCTTGCGTTTGAGACAAGAAAGACATTACTCGATCCTGGGTCAGTATGTCAAAGGTGGTGCTCGTCATCTTTTAAACCACTGACCCAATTTTATGGATAGCTTGCATCTAAGATAAGAAAAATACCTATTGATTTTGGATTGAAAAGGCCAGTTATCCGAAACATGAAAGAGATTTGTACATAACATATATAATACAAGTATTTGCAACACGAAATCTTGCGTATACCGTCTATACTCGATTATAAGATGAGTTCTACTAAAAAACTGCACAGATCTTCCAGTACATTATGCCATAGCAGATCTGGGTCTGTGCAGTTTGTTAGTAGCAATCCGTAGAACCAGTAAGATAGATTCTTATCAACAGACGCTTTGTGCTGCAGCACATCAGGATCTTTGTTCTTTTCCGTTTGACTAGACTTATACACGAATCTAGACGGTAATGTGATAAAGAAGTAGTTTTTTCTCCAGATAATTTTAATTTAAGAACAGGAAATTGTAGTTCTGATATCAACACAGGGAAAGGATGCTGTGTTATTTAACGATCCATTAAATGGACCTAAATAAACATATTTTTTGATGATTTCGGTGGGAAACGTTACCATCGGAATCGTGTTGCCATGCCAACAGTTTGTGTTTGATAATTTTATTTTGTCTCAATGTTTTCTTTCATAATTTATGAACAGTTTTGCTTTAAATATATCTTCATTTAAAAATAAATCTTATATTTTAGCAGTACCATTGTTCTTGTACATTTTTAATGCCTTCATTTATTTAGTTTTGGAAACATGTAGAGATTTATTGGCGAAATAATTTGCTGATTTTTGTTTATCGTACATTTTGCACATGTGCACTGTATCCTTACATTTTACACATGTAGAAAACATATCTTATATCACATGTGAAAATACAAGATTTCCCATCATGCCGTGCGATGCGTGATTGTGTGTTGCCACAAATTTGTACCTCTAGCAACAATGACTGGTACTTTCTGAGCTAGAATAAATAAATAAAAACTGCTATACAGTACGGATATTGATCAAGAAATTTTACAAGACGCCGTTCGCGTCTTTCAATTTATTTTCCTAGCTTTCTTGACAAAAACAACAAATACGCCATAGTGAATTGCTTGACACAGGTACTAAACATTGCATGGAAAAAAGGGAATCTTCCAGGAATGAGTAAAAAGTGTGTCTATATGGGTTTGGGTGACCATGCTTGGTTGGTAATGAAAGTTATTTTGTTGAAGAAAGAATCTTTTGAGAGCTTATCCTAGTTGTAACTGAAAAAAAAATATAGACATTGCTTTGTTGATGGAATTTCAGTCCTTTAACAGATTTAGCTTGGAACACTCAGTTCTGAAATTAGCACTTGACTAATTTGTGTGGAGTAGAAAGCACATGTTTCAAACATATGTAGGTTCAGAAATGCCGCGGCTTATATCCTTTTAGTTACACAGAAGGTGTCATCCAGGTTTCATCTATACTAATAAATATAGGATTGATCATGAGCACTCAGAAAAATAAAATTATTGAATGTTTAATATCATGGTGTTTTCTTAGGTTCTACTATTGGAACTGAATTAGTACCATGAGTCCTGTTGAATCGGACTTGTATTGTTTTCAGATGGGGTCCAATAGTGAACAAAATGACAAAAATAATATGTAATTTACTAAGATAGATTAAATTAGCAATTCTATCGCTTTCTTAAGTTAAGTGTATTTATATGATCAGCCTTGTAAAGTGCGGCGAATTTTCGAAAAGGGGTGGGGGTTACCCGGTTAGCGTGTTGTGCCGAAGAATGAGTTTAATCTTCAAACCCTTGATTCTGGGGCAAGTTTGGAATATAACAAAACAGAAAATAAATTACTACGTTAATACTGGATATATTTCATCTTATGGTACAAAATATTATATATTTTAACTCCTGGATTCGCCACTCGTCCGAATTTCCTAGTTTTATCCGGTGTTAACATTGGAAATGGAAAATTAAATTTTCCCGATCTCGAAAAGACATACAAACCTGATACATTCGAGAAAACGTCCACAAAATACAAACCGATACATTCACCGAAATTTACTAAATTTCTATATTTCAGAAATGAATGTACACTTTCTAAAATGATTATTTTCATCGTTTCATTTTTGAGAATGATAATATCGTCTATCACTTTTGGAAGCGGATTATACATTATGTATTGCAATTGCATATGAATCCGATCCCGGTTGAAGGGAACCTATTTGGTGTGCACGACACGTATTAATAACCTTCGGTTGCCCTTAACTCCGCCAAAATAGTACATGTTGCAGGTATAAGGGGACCAGAGTGGCCGAGTGGTCTAAAGCGCTGTCCGTTCCAGATCACTGCCATCTCACCTGTCTGCGTGGGTTCGAGTTGAAGATTTGGCTAATGTAGTTATGTGAGAAAGCTTGCCAGTAGCTTCTCATGGGTCGGTGGTTCTTTCCTGGGGTTTTCCGGGTTCTTCCTCCACCATTAATACTGGCCGCCATGTATAGCCTATATTGTGCTTAAAAATGGCGTTAAACCATAAAAAAACAAACAAAACAAGCAAACAGGTATTTAAGTCACAAAAATTATTAGATATCGTTAAAATAAACAGATTCAAGACAAATATTGAATGCTACATATTTTTTTTATTAATACACTCATAATTACAAATTTGTGACCAAACAGTAAATTCATTGTGTCAGAAGTATAAACCGCAAACACTGGACTACGCTAAAATAGAACATACACTATTGGGATCATTTTCCTTGCAGGAGGCAATACATGCATTATTTTATTGGTGAACATAACTTTGTGTAAATTCTAGTTATATCAACGTTTAATTTGTGTTCAATAATTCTTGTATATATCACATAGTGAAAATCTGAGGTTCCTCCAATGCATAAACTGCCTCCAAAACAAAGATGGCGGACATCGTACGATACATTGAACGTTTGTACATAAATCAGTCATGCATAACATTTGTTATGTAATACATCAAACCTAACATAGTCTCAAAATATCCACCTGTACATGAAACTGTTAAATGTGAGATTTACAACATTGAAGCAACGTAAACGAATGATGTGACCAAACGGAGGCGCTTTCAATACATAAACTGCCTCCAAAACAAAAATGGCGGACATCGTGAAACACATCGATCGTTGTACATAATATGAGTCATACAGAACATTATTTGGCAAAATATCTTATTTAAAATAGTCTCAAAATACCCATATGGACGTGAAACTAGTATATTTCTATTCATGTCAAATTCGTAACAATATATATATATATATATATATATATATATATATATATATATATATATATATATATATATATATATATATATTTGCATTGGAAATGTTACCTCGTAATATAAAGCTTATTCCAAAAGAGAGAAATCCCTTGTAACAGTCTCAACCATACAGTTTTACAAATAGCAAGAAACTATCATCTGAAATCAAGGCTCTTTTTCTAGTCCATACTGCTTTTCCTAGTCCGATCAGTGTATAAATCTAGGACAATATCCAGTCCATACTGCTTTTCCCAATCCCATCAGTGTAAAAATATAGGACAATATCTAGTCCATACTGTTTTTCCCAGTCCGATCAGTGTAAAAATATAGGACAATATCTAGTCCATACTGCTTTTCCCAGTCCGATCAGTGTAAAAATATAGGACAATATCTAGTCCATACTGCTTTTCCCAGTCCGATCAGTATAAAAATATAGGACAATATCGAGTCCATACTGCTTTTCCCAGTCCGATCAGTGTAAAAATATAGGACAATATCGAGTCCATACTGCTTTTCCCAGTCCGATCAGTGTATAAATATAAGACAATATCCAGACCATACAACCTTTTCCAGTCACATCAGTTTATAACTATGATACGACAATCAGACATTCTTGAAAAAGCAAAGAATGATTGATCTTGCAATATCACCACACTATCTCATCAAAGTTATTTCTCTTTGAAATATGTTCGAAAGGGTTAATTGTAGCAGTAATGATTTTTCTTGACAATCCATTCTTTCCTTGTAGCTTTTATTCCGACCTAAATAATACTATATCATGAATTTGCATTGATTTGTATATTCGTTTGTAAGCAGAGTCCATTGATTTGTAAATCGATCTGTAAATTGAGCACAATGATTTGGAAATCGATTTGTAAACCCAGCCTTTCGATTAGTAAATTGATTTGCAGACCGAGTCATATCTCTATAAAACGAAGAATATTTTCTTATCCGCACATTTCATGAATAAAGAACAAAATATATTTTGTCATATATATATATATATATATATATATATATATATATATATATATATATATATATATATATATATATATATATATATATATATATATATATATATATATATAGTTCGTCTGTCTGTCTGTTACAAATTCCCCTAAATATGCTACGAGGGTCAACCGTGATTTGCTAATTATTACGTTTTCTACATTTCAAGCTTAGTTCATCTCAGTCATGCTAATTTCTGTTTGCCCTGTTTGGCACAGCTGGTAAGCTAGCTAAAATTTGCTAAGTTTTGTTTCACTTAGATTAGCATATCCTAGCTATGTGGGTTACTTATTATATACAGTGTACGATGCGTATTTGAAAATTCGGAATATTTCCTAACAATTTTGCCTCATTCACTGAATCTGTGAATAGATTAATCCAGATATATAGACTAAATAACATTTCATAAAACGAGTTGCAGCTGTAAGCGTTAACCGCTGGACAACTGCAGATGTATGTAATTAAACGAACATTTGCAAAGACAATGACGTAAAAATGTCGGATTCGGAGAACAATTCTATCACCGACTTAAATCAAGTTTATATTCAACAACTGAAGGATGGTTTAACTGTTTTAAAGATGGTCATTCACCCATTGAAGATGGCACACGTTTTGGAAGAAAGGTATTTGAGATCGGTAAGGGGGAAGTGGCTGTACACAGGCTACATGACTTACAATTCGTTCGAGAATCGTTTAGAAACATGGAGTTGCACTTTGACTCTCCCTTTGAAAAATGGAGTATCTTATCCGAGGTCAACTTAAATACCAATGTTGTCACTGTCGAAATACCAGTTACTGACGGACTAAAAGCGACGATGAACAAATTCGCGGTGAACGTCATACGTGTTTCCATCTCCCTCGTCATTTGTAGTGACAGAATCCGCTTTGAAATGAATTACTCGCAATAACGGTGCAGATGTGTGTCCCAACACGTTGTACGCCACCACATCGCAGTATCCAAAGATCAAATTTAATCCTTTGTTCGGGTCTACAAAGTGACGAAAAACGTAGAAAAATTCAGGTTGTTTGTGACGGGTAGTATGAGTGGACACTTGACCATTCTGAGGCCTCCAGGCAAAATGTCAAACAATTCAGGACAAAATATATGGAACAAAGTTTTGGCATCTGTAAATATCATCCGCAAGCGACGAGCCAATTTATGGTACTCCAGTGTGACACTTCGTTGGTTTTGTCTAAGGCTTTGCCAAACAGCTCATTGAATCTGGATGCATTCGTGTCCATCAGATCTTGACCGTTAAAATAATTGCTAATGCAGCTTGCCATTGATGACCAAAGCCCTCTACTCATGTGATATTTCTGGAAGATGTTTGTCAAACGGGTTAGTGTAAGGTGTACGTGGGTTGTTCTTGTAAATATTGTTGCACATCAATCAAATGGACACGTTTCAGGTGCATTTTGGCACGATAAAATTTCTGAACTCCTATGTAACCCGCAGGATGAAAAGGATCGTAGTATGTGCTGGCTAACAAATTCTCCGTCATTACTCTCTTTCCCGCTCTCTCTTCAATACGTCACACACTCATCACTGATGCTGCTTTTAACTGGGGTTGGGATGAGGTTGTGGTTCGAGAACGGTTTTACGTGTCCAGCGTTGCGTGGGAATAGACGTCCACGGTGAGGTGGTAATGGGATGGATTTTGTCTTGCTTTCTTTATTCACTTCTGGTTTCACTTCGTTCTTTTTCACTTCTGTCGAAGGAGGGATGGATATCATCTTTTTAGCCAAAGCTTTGAGTTCTACTCGTACGGGTCTGCGGGAAGGGATCAAGAATGATGCTGCAATCTTACTAGAGATGGGAGGAGCTGACAGCGTTTGAGAGACTTATCGTGTCTCTTCTTCTTCTGACATCCGTGGGGTAACGCCGGTCTTGGTCACTCGTGGTGGAGGTGGTGATGGACTTTTCATGTCTTAAATTTGCTAATTTACACCATACTTTACCAAATTTAGCACCCACATTTTCCGATCCTCGAATCTCCTCAATTCGGAAACTATACGGTTGCAAAGACAACGCCCAACGAATCAATCGTGAGTTGGCTACCTTTGCTTTATTCAAGTATACTGGCGTTTGATGGTCCGTTTGTAAGGTAAACTTCTCCCAAAAAGATATGCATGGAATTTTCCTATCCCACATACTAGGGTTAAGGACTCTTTTTCAATCACGGGGTAGTTTTGCTCTCTAGACAGCACTTTTATTATTCCATAAGCGAAGGGCAAAATATCAAAATTTTGCTTCTGTAGCAAAACAGCCCAAGTCCCGTATCAGACGCATCAGTGCTCAACACAAATGTTTTGTTCAATTTTGGCAACTTTAAGATTGGTTCACTTATCAGTTTCGGTTTTAAAAAGCGCTAAACACGTTACCGTACCCCCCCCCCCTTCCAGGAAACTTTATTCGGTTGCCCTTTTCTAGTCAAGTCTGTTAATGGACTGGCTATAGACGCAAAAGTTTGGAACAAATGTATTGTAAAACCCAATCAAACATAGGGAAGATCTTACTTATTTCTTGCTTTCTGGTCCTGGTGCATCTATGATTGCTCCTATTTTGTATGGATGAGGTTTCAACTGGCCTAGCCTATTTACAAGATGAACCAAACAATCCAGGTTAAAATATTTTATAATACATTTAGTGGGTCTAACTGTAAGATTAGTCGTGTGAAAAATAGATCCACCAATACCTTAACATGTTCATACCAGATATATGTATAAACGAAGACATCGATATAACTATAGAAGTTTTCCTTACCGTTTAATAGTTTCCTCTTGAGACGAACGCGCGACGGACACACCGGCGTTGACGAAACCAAAAGCTATGACTTTAAATTAATATAGACCTCTGGGAGTAGCGAATGTCGTTAACTCGGGAAAATTATCAGCGATTGGTACCTGCCAATATATCATGGTAAGGTAAAACTTGGAAATGTATCTATAACCTGCCGTACTCGACTCATGCACGACATTGAGTACATGCGACGTGAATTTTGGGGGGACAAGTAGTTGCAAGAACTTGCAATCAAGTGTAGAGTATTACCTGTACATTAAACATATTCGAAGAAAATATTTAGAGAAACTACCCCCACCCCCACCACCCGTTCTTACACTTTCACACAGTATCCGATAACACTTTCTCTGCGGTTCCGCGTAAAGACGTGTCATGTTCTGGCTGGTTCGAACATTCTTCACGAGAGATATCAGTAATGACATCTGGTACTTTAAATTTACGTAAGGGTTTGTTTTCCTTTTTTACCTGAGCTCTGCTTTGCACTGCTTTGATGATCGGGAATCGGAAGTCGGACATGGTTAAGGGGCTAGGCCCTGTGCATTGCCAGTCGTACGTTCATATATCGAGTTGACTATGCACAACGCATCAACGGTTCCGGACAAGAAAGGAGTTTCGATAACTATCCATGCAATAGGAACGTGGTCGATTATATTCGTCTTGTATCATACAAGACTATTTAAGCACAAACATTGGTCAAATGAACGAGGCTTCGTTGCGCGCCTATACTAGTGCACCCTGTGTCTCGTAAAAAGTCACTTCTTTTCCATCTGGAAACATACACGCGGCACGATCGAATGGATAGCATCACGACCAATCTCTACTGCACCACTGGCTCGTACACTGAATCCCGGTAAGATGAAGCGACCAATCGTCTTTTTTCCATTTTTGTACAGTGGCGTACAAATCAAACCTCCAATCGTCTTTTTTCCATTTTTGTACAGTGGCGTACAAATCAAACCTGTTTATATAACTCTCCATGGTATCCTTGTCGTCTTCAAAACAGAGGCAATTTCGGACGTCTCAGTTTAGAATAATGTCCCCTCCGTTTTAGTTTGCAATAGCTCAGAATTGCACTGATACGCCCTCACCCTATTTCTATCTTCTAGCTCCAAAGCTTCTAACCTCACATGTTTCTCTTTCAAGTTTCCTATCTTCTACTTCTTTTAGCAGTCCCATCTTCTCCCTCTCTGCTTGATTTACTAAATCTATATCTTCCCCTTATAAAAGTCTATATTTTCCCTATCAGCTTCCCTTTCTAATTCTATACTTTCTTTATCGGCCAGTTTTTTCTAATTCTATTAACTCCTTTTTTGGCTTCCATTTCTATTTCTGTCTGATCATTTTACCTAGCCTGTTATTCACTAACAAAATGTACAAGAATCACACCCTCTTATCCAAACTGTTTACCAGTTCCACCAAATCTTTTGTTGATGACATTTAAAAAGTCCCCTATAAGCAACCTAAAGTACACTACTATGCCTAAATGCGTAATTACAACAATTTCAACAACAAAAGAAACTTATTTTCCTGTTCAGCAGGTAAAAACATTAAATGTGCACCCCCCCAAAAACTGTAAAAAGTAGTGTTAAATGTTTCCTTAACCTCGCTGCCTTGTCAAGAACGTCTGCAACACACACAGCTCATATAAGGCTAATGAAACAATAATTTAAGTGCTCCATTAAGTTCTAGATCCAACGTCTGACACTTTTTGTAACACGATAACCAGGTTGGATTTTGAAATTATAATATAACACTTTTAATGGCCACACAAATACAATGTTTACTGGTGAATGACTAAAATGAAAAAAGAATTATAATTAATATGTGCCTGTATAAGATGCAAATATTGGGCAAATTAAAACAATCCACACGAACTTATTAATGTAACATAAATGTGAATACATTTAAAAGGGAAAAGGGTAATGATTCACATTAATTTCACACGACGAAAAGAATAATGCTTTACTTAAATATTAAAAATGATGACTTAATTTACTGATATAATAAAATGTATTCACTCAAATAATGAAAAATGAGATACTTTACTCAAATAGTAAATTAATGAAATTAAGGGACAGAAATATTTACAGTCACAAAATACTGGGTATAACAAACCCCAAAATTAACCCATGGCAAAATGATAACACGTATGGAGTTACACAAAACACTCCGTGACTAGCATACTTGGCTACCAATTGTACTGGTCAGTCAGGCAGTCAGATTACAGGTAGTCACTGACAACTATTCAATTCCTTAGTCAATCATGCAATTAGTGCCCACCAATCAGTCAGCAACGACTAATCACATGCTACACAATCAGCAACGCACTGTTCAATAAGCTGCACGGTTGCCATTCAACCAGGTTCGTTGCCAGCTCCATCGTCAGCTCCACAGCCGCTACGACCAGCACCACATCCGTCATGGTCAACTTCAATGGTCAGCTCTATATCTGATAACCCGTCAATCCTTACCACCATGGTCAACTCCACAGTTATCACGGTCAGCTCTGATCACAATCGATTAGCTCCAAAGCTGCTACGGTCAGCTCTGATCAATGTGGCCAGCTCTGATCAGCTTTTAAAAAATCTGACACCGTGTACTAAGAATGACACGCCACATAAGATAACACGTAATGAATTTATATACAGTAATTGTACAATTTACATTATCGGTACAACATTACAAAGTAACAAACTTGCCGAGAAGCGCACATACCTGTGTCCGATACGAATCTTATGGTACTAAACGTTTCTTAATAAAATGCAACTTTATGGCTAATATAAATATGATAAGACATATGAGAATGGTTGACCATGATCGCCAATCATTATTACAGGAGTATCTAGAGTTAGTAACCAATCAGGAAACGTTTTTAACACATTCCTAGATACCCTGCATATTTCATCCCAAATAATAATCTTAGGAATATATTATTTGCCCATTCGTTCAGAAGTCCATGCATCTCCATTCCATCTAAAGAAGTTGTGATAAGTATACGATTGAACTCCTCGCTCTTTCGTTTCTATGGTGACTATATGTAGGCGTCAAAACAACCATATCGAAATTCCGAAATATTTCAATCGTACGCTTGTTTTTCTCATTTCCACCGTACCCTTTCAAATAAACAGTTTTATGTGTAGCTTCGGGACCATACACCGATGGGGTGATGACAACGTTGACATAAGACTATTTTTTTTAAAAATATCCTCGGGAATATAATCAACAAAGGTTTCTCGCTTTATTCTCCGTTCTACCCAAGATGCATCGGTACCAATCTTTAGTAAATTCGCATGTTTTGTGTCATATAAAATGAATTTGTGGCAACTCAAACCGCGGTATCATTATTTTGTTTTATCCTTAATAACACATTTATAGAAACATACGCAAGCATCGAGTCGAGGGACTTAATTCAGTAAACTATGATGATTCAGTGTAGCTCACACCTGAACATAATTTAATTCCGTCTGAGAAGTAAGCATTATTTCAACTTATAAATGTGCCTTTCTCTGCTAATATCAGCAATTATACAATTGAGTTCGTCATCGTCGATAATAAAACTCTTGCAATGTCTTTTATGATCACAATAACCACCTGATTAAATTTACCAAATATTTTATATTTTTGCAAGTTATTTTCATATTCAATTTCATCAGAATGACGCTCAAAATTTTCATCGAGAACATATGTATCGTCAGTGGGTGGTTTTAGTAACCATATTTGTTTCTGTGGACGATACGATATTATCGCTTCAATTACATTTACCGATGCTAAAATTGCAGCATCAATCATATATATATATATATATATATATATATATATATATATATATATATATATATATATATATATATATATGACTGTTGGGCGCTATATATAAACATATGCAAGGCTGCATATCTTGAACTGAGACGCATCAGTTCCATTCGCAAATATCTTTCAGTTTATGCCACTAAAACGCTTGTGTGTTCATTAGTACTTTCAAGACTGGACTATTGTAATTCAATTCTGTCTGGTTCGTCACAATATCTACTCCAGAAACTTCAAAAAGTTTAAAACACAGCTGCTCGGATCAATTATAGAGTACCTTGATCAGAACATACCTCACAACTGATCTGTATCATACACTGGCTATCCATTCGATTCAGAATCAAATACAAAATTTGTTCTATGTGCTATGTTTCAATAACAGACTCCTGTCCATCATACCTTTCCGGCCTCACCAATGTGTATACACAAACAAGATACTTACGCTCCTCTTCTGACAATCGTATACTCATTGTTCCCACTATGAAAACAAAGTCATATGGACAATGTTCTTTTGCATACCAGGGCCCTGCGACGTGGAACGAATTGCCCATTGAAATTAGACACAAAGACACAGTGGTCCCATTTAAGAGTGCTCTTAAAACGCACCTTTTCGACTGTAGGAACAAACTTAAAAACCTAATAATGTTTAATATCTTGTATGTTTTCAGCATGTTTTGATGTTTTCCAATTTCGTGTTTTTGGTTTTTTGTTTTTCTGTGGTTTAGTCATATCATTATAGATGTTATAAAGCGCTTAGAGCTTCTAAAGATTAAGCACTATACAAAGTCCTCATTATTATTATTGTTAATATTATTATTATTATTATTATTATTATTATTATTATTATTATTATTATTATTAATATTATTATTATTAGTATTATTATTATATAGTTACAGCACTGTTGTAACCCATCAGTTCTCCAAAATGACGACCAAACCAACCATAAAAAATGGGATGGAGATGTTCCGTAAACTGAAATGATTCAACATATGCAAATCCTTTTAAATCAAAATCTGGTAGATGTCCATTTATCGCAACTCTTGACTATTTCGTGGTTTATATGTCCAAATCTTTTAAAATACTCAGAACACTCTCCTATTCCAAGAACACTTCCAGGAAAACAGGCAATCATATCAACGAAGACAATATCCTTATAATCGTATTTAGTATTAAACAACCCACTGTGTCGGTATTAGATACAACTATGTTGTTTATATTCAAGACGTTCCAATCCTGTCGAAGTTTCCTTCTGAGCAAAGTGAGCAGCAACTGACAAAACGGTGAAGCAATTGCTGAGCTATCGTTCAATACCATCCGTATATTACAACACAAGATTTTTCATTTCGTCATAGATTCTGCACGATGATTTTCTTCATTAGGCCGTACAATCTGATAATAACAGCTACACTCAGAACTTTGAAACATTCACACGGATACAGGGTCAATCTTATTGATATTGCTGATAAAATCCAACATATCGTCATTCAGTTTGACAGTTATATCATGTAGAAATAATGTTACGTCCATCGTCCACGCGTGAGCGTTATGATTAACGATATCTATCAGAGATCCTTTCGATTGACACTTTGATTTGTATAAACGTCCCCCGTTAACGTCTTCATCGGTAATGGAAATTTTATTTTTCCAGCTCAGTAACGAATATCGTAGTAACTCTGGTATCTTTAATTGTTTCTAACTATTTCCTCGTTTCGTGTTCGTGAAATGTTCTATAGCTCGTTCAGCGACACAATTCAATGTCGAAATCCTTAACTAGTGGAGATCATTAACATTTGATCAATCAATCAGTGGATCTACAAATGTCATCACATGATATGCTCTTTCATAATATGGTTTGTCGATACCAGTCAACATTCCTGGTTTGAAATTTTTACTTAACGTTACAACATCTCCAGCGTGAGGTAACCGAATATGGTCACGTTTTTCATGGATAATCCAGGTGTCGTCTATGCCTGCAATAAACTTTATTTTAAAAATGTATCTTTGCTCGTCTAGATAATCATTAATTATCTTTGTTCGTTGGTCATTCATTGTAGCATCAACTTCCTGCATGATTCTGAAAGCTGGCCACTTATGAGCCTCGTCATCGTTGCGAAACTATCTCTTGGCGCCACGAATACTATTGATTAGAGTTTGATTCGTGGAATCAGCCAGAGCTATCCTCGGCAAGTCAGGGCTTCTTCTGTCAGTATTGAATCTATCTATAGAGGGCTTAATCGCAAATAATCTCGCAAAATCTTCTATGTCATAATTAAGGCAAATACATATTTAACTAAACTTTCATTTATAACATATAGTGATTCAAGCAAAGAATAGTTGAAAGTGAGTGATGGTTAGGATTAGCGACTCCTTGTAGTTGGGCTTGTGTAAATGAATTCGGTGGTTATGACATGCAGAGTGCACGACGGGAGCGTCTAGGACTAAACTCGTGTTTGAAATAATTTCTCGGAGCCAGGGGCAAACGAAGCTGTGTGAAGAATGAGGCAGAAAGAAATGCAGAGCTTTGAAACGGCATTAAGATAAAAACGATGATACTGTTTATCCAATAAAAGAAGACTGAAAACTTTATCGTTAGAATTTGGTGACAGCGACAAAGTCCTTGTCGACGACAGTGACAAGATCATCGGGGATATTTTGTTCCAGTAATAAAATAATAATTTATATCATATATATGAAGCAAGGATAATTTGTAACATATCCTATAGTTAAATAGTATGAGGCATCACGTGATGATATCCTGATAAGTTGTGGACTAAAAAACGGTCGTTTCATTTGACTGTTTCGGTTATCTCAAACTTAGTGCTGGGATACGGTTAGTTCTGCTATAAAGCTACTTATGAATGTTTGTATTGTCAAACTGAACAATTGTCTCAGGTTTAATCACATTAACAGCCAAAAGCTTGCTAATTCTTTGCATACACATCAGGCTATTACACAGGGTTAGAATTGCATACTTAGATATACTGGCAATAATAAAAAAAATAATTAAAGACCAGATATATCTATAAATGTATAGACATGAGAAGAAATATAATTTCAGTCGATATATGCATCATATGTTTATCAAAATGATATCATCATACAAGCTGTTTATCAGAATTATGACATCATACAAGATGTTTATCAGCATGATGCTGTCATACAAGATGTTTATCAGAATTATGACATCATACAAGATGTTTGTCAGCATGATGCTGTCATACAAGATGTTTATCAGAATTATGACATCATACAAGATGTTTATCAGCATGATGCTGTCATACAAGATGTTTATCAGAATTACGACATCATACAAGATGTTTGTCAGCATGATGCTGTCATACAAGATGTTTATCAGAATTATGACATCATACAAGATGTTTGTCAGCATGATGCTGTCATACAAGATGTTTATCAGAATTATGACATCATACAAGATGTTTATCAGCATGATGCTGTCATACAAGATGTTTATCAGAATTATGACATCATACAAGATGTTTATCAGCATGATGCTGTCATACAAGATGTTTATCAGAATTATGACATCATACAAGATGTTTATCAGCATGATGCTGTCATACAAGATGTTTGTCAGAATTATGACATCATACAAGATGTTTATCAGCATGATGCTGTCATACAAGATGTTTATCAGAATTATGACATCATACAAGATGTTTGTCAGCATGATGCTGTCATACAAGATGTTTATCAGAATTATGACATCATACAAGATGTTTGTCAGCATGATGCTGTCATACAAGATGTTTATCAGAATTATGACATCATACAAGATGTTTGTCAGAATGATGCTGTCATACAAGATGTTTATCAGAATTATGACATCATACAAGATGTTTATCAGCATGATGCTGTCATACAAGATGTTTATCAGAATTATGACATCATACAAGATGTTTATCAGCATGATGCTGTCATACAAGATGTTTATCAGAATTATGACATCATACAAGATGTTTATCAGCATGATGCTGTTATACAAGATGTTTATCAGATTTATGACATCATACAAGATGTTTGTCAGCATGATGCTGTCATACAAGATGTTTATCAGAATTATGCCGTCATACAAGATGTTTATCAGCATGATGCTGTCATACAAGATGTTTATCAGAATTATGACATCATACAAGATGTTTATCAGCATGATGCCGTCATACAAGATGTTTTAGATGTTTTTCAGAATTATGACATCATACAAGATGTTTATCAGAATTATGACATCATACAAGATGTTTATCAGCATGATGCCGTTATACAAGATGTTTATCAGATTTATGACATCATACAAGATGTTTGTCAGCATGATGCTGTCATACAAGATGTTTATCAGAATTATGCCGTCATACAAGATGTTTTTCAGAATTATGACATCATACAAGATGTTTATCAGAATTATGACATCATACAAGATGTTTATCAGCATGATGCCGTTATACAAGATGTTTATCAGATTTATGACATCATACAAGATGTTTGTCAGCATGATGCTGTCATACAAGATGTTGATCAGAATTATGCCGTCATACAAGATGTTTATCAGCATGATGCTGTCATACAAGATGTTTATCAGAATTATGACATCATACAAGATGTTTATCAGCATGATGCCGTTATACAAGATGTTTATCAGATTTATGACATCATACAAGATGTTTGTCAGCATGATGCTGTCATACAAGATGTTTATCAGAATTATGCCGTCATACAAGATGTTTGTCAGCATGATGCTGTCATACAAGATGTTTATCAGAATTATGCCGTCATACAAGATGTTTATCAGCATGATGCTGTCATACAAGATGTTTATCATAATTATGACATCATACAAGATGTTTTAGATGTTTTTCAGAATTATGACATGATACAACATGCTTGTGAAGTGCCAAATTTTCGGTCGAATCTATTAAATAGCTATTAGTTCAAGCCAGCAGCCATTTGTTACATTTATGAGACACATTCTGCACAGAGAGATACTGGTATAATAGAATGTGACCGGTTCGCCAATTAGCTGTGTTTGTTTAGAGCAGTACTGACCACCGTGACACGAACGTGTCAGGGTTTGATTTGGAACAGGCATAGTTGTTATTTAAAACCTTCGGCTAAAACACGGTATTGGTGCTGAGAGTAGTCTCACTCACTTAAAAAATTGAAATGTTTGATAGAACATTTCAATGAAGCTCATTATATACCCTAGGGTGTCCCCTAGTCAGATCAAGTTAGATTTAGCTTGAACATGCATGCGATTTTGTTTAACCATTATTTCAATTCTGTGGTATAACAACAGTTACAGACACTACACTTGGTGTATAACATGCAAGAAAAACAGCATGAAAACTTTAAAACTTTATTTTTTTCACAGTAACATCAGTAACAGGATATCAACATTTAAAGTAAACAACATAACTGGAAGTGGTAAACAACTTAATAACAAAATCAAAACATCTATGACAAAGGTATCACTTAGAAAAAAACCTAACCATGAAACTTTTGCATAGCAAACATAAAAGACATAGAATAATCTTATTTAGGCATTTATCTAACACCAAGAAGAATATTTAAACAAACAAAATCATTAATACTGGCCAAAAGTATTGCAAACTTCCATAAGAGTCAGAAGTACATTGTCCATAAAATTGGTTACAGACACTACAAAACTATAGCATTTCAATACAGCTGCAGAACCATACATATCTCCATAAAATTCACTTCAAAAATAATTCAACATGAACACATTGACTAGAATTATTCATTAAATGAATGTTGATTAGTTAATAAAATGATAAAACCACATTGTAACAGGTATATGTCCAATACTTGTGTTAAAATTATGAACTAGTAAATCGCACTTGAAAGTTTAATACTAAATAGTGTTTGCAAGAGTAAAAAATTGAAGTATAATGAATGTTCAATAAATCATAGTCACTAAAGTATTGTTCAACCCAAGGTGCTGACTCAAACACAGACCCATATGTGATTGATCTTAAGGTTACAGACACTACACATTAAACCTTGACTTTATATTGTCATTTCAAATAGAAGTGCTTATGATGTTTTTCCAGATTTGACTTGAGCTTAGACAATTCAGCTGCATTAAACTTGAAATGACCCCTTTCATTGACTATTTGTGGAGCTTTTACCCTGTACAAGATAGCATCTAGAGCCTCTTGTGAATAATCATCTTTTTCAGGCCAAACATACATGTTGCCAGACTTTCTCATGTATTTAAGTCTAACTTCGTTATGAAGAATGTCTATTACTTCTGCTAAGTATACATCTAGAGGTCCCTTCTTTGGCTTAAGTCCTACAGCAACAAATTCTCCAGAGTGGTATTTCTCTATTGGTTTCTCTGTGTTGGTTGGTGCTTTTTTGTCAACTTTGATCTTCTTTGTCACAATGTTCTGTCTTTCTGTTGACTTCCGTTTCTTATTAGGCTTTTCGCTTGTTGCTGAGTTATGATCTTTCTGGTTACTTCCTTGTTTTCTTTTCTTGTCATTATTTTCTATTGTTGATGGATTCTTGTCTTTAAGTTGTTTTCCTTTCTGACTTAAATTATCTTTATTGAGTACTAACTTTCTCATTTCCCAGGCATTAACATTTTCGCTGAAGTTGCATCTCCCGTCAACCTTCATGCATTGCTCACAATAACAGCTCAGATTTCTTATGCTCAGTTCATAATCATTGTTGAAGATTTGAATCGGAAAGTGATTGCTGTTCTTTTAGTAGTCTTGTATCTTTTCTTCTTTCTCTATCAACCCTTTTTAGCTCCTCATGTTTCGCCTTATTTTCCCTCTGTTTTTTTCTCCAGGCTTGTACCTTTAGCCTCGTCTTCTCCCTTCTAGCTTTAATCTTCTGTTCATCTTCTTCTGGCTTATCTTTGCTTCCTAAAAACAAACAACTTCATTCTCATTTTTGTTCCTCTATGTATACGGATGAAATTTAGACTTTACAAAACATACATGTAATGAGTACGTAATATGCTTTTATACATAAGCAAACTGGAATAACCTGTAGATTCTTAAAGAAAAGTATCTGATTGAAAAAGAAATAGCATAAAACCTGATGATTATTCAATGTTCTAGCATTTACAATGATTGCACACTTTCCTTAATAATGTAAACAACAGTCGGGTCAATTCACATGTCTAGTAGTGTCTGTAACCATTTGACAATATCAGCAATGTATCCAATACTAAGTCTGAGCTCATTGAATTCTCATAATATTTCTGTTTGAATTTACTAGTCTAATGATATGGAATGCAAAAATACTCAGTTTCAATTGCATATTATAAGAAATCACTGAAAATGTTGCCTGTTATCAGAAATCTAGATGAAAGAAACTATAAATATACCAAAATATTACAAATTGCAGACAGACAATATGTCAAAATTTAGCCTTACACATCAATACTGTAATAGGAAACATAATTTGGCTTCATTTTTTAAAAAAAAACAGGGATAAAGTCATAGACAGTATAAAAACGGGATATTGGTTACAGACACTACAATTTAAGAGTGTGGTTTACCAATTCAATACAAACTTACCAGAGTTGTTCCCAGAGGTTTGCTTTTGTCGTCTTCCCATGTCTTAGGGATGTACCATGGTAAAGAACAGAAAAAGTAATTAGGCAGCTTCTTCTAGGATAAGAAATTCAGGTTACATTGTCTTGTAGTAAATTACTCAAACAGACAGTGCTGCAAGAATGATGCAATATTCAATCAAGAGAGTTATTGCATCACTTTTTTGCTCTTGGCTGCAGAGGTAAATAGATGATGCAACATTACATCACATAAGATGGAACTTTCTATTGAGAAAAACAATGTTTTAATGACAAGTAGAACAATACTTTTATCTTTCATTTTTATACCTGTTTGTGTAGTGTCTGTAACTTTTTTTATTGAGTTGCTGTTTTTTAATGGTACAATACAGCACCACCAATTTTGGCCAACTTGGACATCACATGGATACACATGAGCCTTTGTAGGATTTATACTTTTCCATAATGAAACAACAAAATTATTGCCATATAAACTTGTAAAGGTTACAGACACTACAAAATTTAGAACTGGAAAGTTTGACAAAGAACAAGCTCTCATTCGAATATCTTGGCTAGCCATGTGATTTAAATGGTTTTACTACTTATTATAATATAAAGTCGAGTTCTAGATGTCAATAAAAGTTATAATGAATGTTATTTTGTACAAAATGTTGGCATATAACAACAGATTAGTGTTTGAATTTCAGTGTTGAAACAAAACTTCTACTGACGGTATTTTGCTTATAAAATCCATAATATTTTACCGATTTCTTTAATTCAAGAAGCAATATTTGCAGGATAGAATTCCGCATAAAACCAGACCAGTAAATGCATAATTTCAGTATGATATTTAGAGAATTCTCTATTTTATATTCAAGCTTTTTTCGAGTGAGACTACATAACGCTCAAAAATGGCCATTTTTAGAGCTTGTTTCCATGCATATCTCAACAATGGGTTACATTAACCTCTTGAAATTTTCAGGAAAGTAAGAGAGGTATATGCCAGGCTTACCAATCTTTAAAATTGGTTCATATCTTGTTTAATTTTTCTATTTCATGCATATAACATGAAAATTCCTTTATCAGCACCAATACCGTGTTTTAGCCGTAAGCGTGTCATCTTGCCACGCTGATGTAAGCGACTTTAAAAGGAAAACGGGAAAAAATAGATTTGTTCTGATTGGCTACTGTTGAATAAGGGGTGTGTTTGACACAAGAAATCTTTAGAATATAATATCTTCTAGCTGAAATTTACTTCAGTCTGAAAGTTCCTCTGCAAGAGAGGACAGTGTAGAATTATTTTTGGATTAAAGACTCCAAAGAGAATTTTAGAGAAGTACCTCCGTAAAAAAATAGATCAGAAAGACCGCCAAAATCCAACGGTTAAGAAACGCACAAAAAACACGAAAAAGAAATTAGATTTTTATTTGGAGAGACGTGCATTACCAAAATAGAGGACGTACAAGACGGGAAAAGAATATTGTGAAGTAGAAGTTGCGATGGGCATACATCGATACAGAGGACAAGTCTGAGTTCCAGCGGGACATCCACGAGGGAAAAGTATCTCGAGAGACAGAAACCTCTTGGTCAACATTTTAGTGAGCAGAGAACGCAATTCGACGATAACAGGTCATGAAAATCGAACAACGCGGATGAATTTGATTGAACTCTCGATTTTCTGATGAAGTTAACTATCAGTAATAGAACGGCTAAATTTGTTTAATTCTATATTCAATCTATTTGTAATTCGGTGAAAGTTAATTCTAAAACCACGTGTATTCCGAATGAAAGGAAATTGCACTGTGTATGTATTTGATTAAATTGTTTATTTATCTTTACGGGAGCTCGTAGTTTTTTGTTCAATATATTAGCTCAGTTTACCATATACATTCTATACTCGAACTGGGAAATTATACCGTGGGCGGTCATCTCCTAGACAGCGAGTATCAGAGGGGAGTGGGTTAGAGTGTTGTTTTTATATGTTGTGCAATACCTTTTGACAAGTCGGCTTGTACAATATTATACGAATAACGCTTATGACCCGCGAGACTTTGACAATGTGTATCAGCATGATGCCATCATACAAGATGTTTATCAGAATTATGACATCATACAAGATGTTTATCAGCATGATGCTGTCATACAAGATGTTTATCAGAATTATGACATCATACAAGATGTTTATCAGCATGATGCTGTCATACAAGATGTTTATCAGAATTATGACATCATACAAGATGTTTATCAGCATGATGCTGTCATACAAGATGTTTATCAGAATTATGACATCATACAAGATGTTTATCAGCATGATGCTGTCATACAAGATGTTTGTCAGAATTATGACATCATACAAGATGTTTATCAGCATGATGCCGTTATACAAGATGTTTGTCAGAATTATGACATCATACAAGATGTTTATCAGCATGATGCTGTCATACAAGATGTTTATCAGAATTATGACATCATACAAGATGTTTATCAGCATGATGCCGTTATACAAGATGTTTATCAGATTTATGACATCATACAAGATGTTTATCAGCATGATGCTGTCATACAAGATGTTTATCAGAATTATGACATTATACAAGATGTTTATCAGAATTATGACATCAAAGTCGTTGTGTATCTTCATCCTCTACGTTATATTCTTTGTATTATAATACATTAATTTGCTTCAATGTTTTATCAACTTTGAGTTAGGTAAAGTTGGCTTTCTAGTACAAATATTCATTCAATGTTCCTTTAACGAAAGCCCGGCTTATCCTGAAAATATAAGTGTCCGGATCAATTTCAATATTGTTTTAGGTTCTAATCATAAACCATTCTTTACACAAGTTGTATTAATGTCCAATAACGCTTTGTAAAACTTTTGTTTGTTTATCAGACAAATAATTAACATAATATTTTGAAGCAGGAATTTTGCCAAATTTGCATAAAATTGCTCTTTGTGACTGTATGCATCCGAGTTTTATCTCGAGCAGTCTTTTAAGCATGAATATACATGCATCTGGTTGGTACCTACACCACTATAAATTGCATTTGGGAACGTTGGATCACACTCCATAAGTATTCTTTGATAATTTTGTTCTCATGATATTAAATTCCGTCACCTTATCGAACTTTTTGCTCAGTATCACTAATAGTATTAGCTTCAATATATTTGCATGTGGTAGTCGCTGTTGTCTTAATTCTTTAAGTAAAGGAACCGATATATTTTCAAAATATATATTCGATAAACATTCATTTGCAACGAATTGCGGTAGGTTCAATTTGTATGGAACTATTAAGCCAGATTGACCTTCTTCCAGACATAGTCATCTAATCTCAAAATACATTTTAAACATGTCAGGCTTTTTAACCTTTCCGGTCAAACCACAACTCTTTTCTCTTCATGATATAGGGCCAGAAAAAGAAACCATTACACTCAAGTGTTACGCTTCAGGAGAGAAAACCACTAGACTCAGGTGTTACGCTTCAGGAGAGAAAACCAGTACACTCAAGTGTTATGCTTCAAGGGAGAAAACCAGTACACTCAGGTGTTAACAGATTCAGTTTACTGCAAATCAGAGTTGCTGTTCTTTATACTACATTAATGTGTATTACCTCCCATTGACTGTAAACTTTGGGATAGGAGGATTATGTTTTATTTGTATTTCATTATAATATATGACTCTTAGACACATTTATCTGGAAAATGAAAATAATGCAATACTAGTTGTACTGGAACATTTTTGAAATTGTTATCATGGCATTTATCCTTAATTAATATGATTTATATCTAAATTGTTATCATGGCATTTATCCTTAATTAATATGATTTATATCTAAATTGTTATCATGGCATTTATCCTTAATTAATATGATTTATATCTAAATTGTTATCATGGCATTTATCCTTAATTAATATGATTTATATCTAAATTGTTATCATGGCATTTATCCTTAATTAATATGATTTATATCTAAATTGTTATCATGGCATTTATCCTTAATTAATATGATTTATATCTAAATTGTTATCATGGCATTTATCCTTAATTAATATGATTTATATCTAAATTGTTATCATGGCATTTATCCTTAATTAATATGATTTATATATAAAAGCAACTTCTTTATCTAAAGACTTTACTATGGAGTTCAACATAATCGGCTACATTTATGCAGTAGATTATGTAGATAAAATTATATATTCATGTGCATATTATACATAATTACCTCTTAATTACTAGAAAGTTTGCTTCCTAGCTTTGTCCGCTGCAATTTATACCTATGACGTATGAAACCTTCCTTTCACCACCACTGACTAGACGTTACATAAGATTTCTAAAAATAATTATCATGTGCTTACGTAACAAATGGAGAATTACCTTGTTCTTTTGGTTGATTTACATTTCTTTTCATTTGGTATGCGGATCATTGTTAGGTTTGCAGTAATCACTTTTGTCTATTACGTGTTTCCTTCTTATTTCCGCAGATGTATGAGAACAAATAATACTATTACGTCATGTTTTAACAGAATAAACCTTTTGTGCCTGTTTTAAAAAAAATACATAATGGTCAAATTTTGAAAGTGATAAGTTACAAGTGTTGAGAAATCCTCTTAGTTTCTCAGGCAATGGTCAATGACTATTTTCTTGTCATCAGGCGAACTGAATCGCAAGGCAGGAACGATGGGAATTGGGATATGCTGTACTTTTAATGTCCGAGTCAGGATCATGCATCAGTGATCGTTCTGAAGTTTAGAAGCTAGTAATTCTTGTCTTATAATTGTTAAGAGATTAAGTTTCACAATTAACCCAGTGATTTGATTCTTGATTTAAGTCTGCAAAGATGATATGGTTCATGTAGCATGTAGAAATATAGAACTACATACGTATGCAGAAAACAATACGTATTAATAAAAGGCCTAATCTGTGGAACACAAAACACAGCAAACTAAAATTTTTGTGAAATTATATAATATATACTATACGCTACATCGATTGCGGTAAAGATGGAACCCTTACACGAGAGTATCAGATTATCATGTTCTTAAATCTACGAGTAAACAACAACAAAACAAAATTTGGTTACATGAATGTCCGCACTATTTATATTGGAAACTTGTGAACCAGTCTAGAAATTAGTGCTCATATAATGGGAAACATTTGGGTTTACAGGACCATAATTGGCTAATTATTAGTAAGTAAGAAAGAGACAATTCTTTTAGATACAATTTCATACTTTTAATGAAGGGCATTGCCTGATAAGTGTAGGGCCTGGCTGAGAATATATGGAGATATCGGTTTGGTCATTTATATTTATGAATTTAAGGTTAGTTCTTTTGTATTTGACTGGGGTTTTTCCAAAGGTTTCATGTAAAAAAAAAAAAAACTGAATTGTATCAAATTGATTTAAGTAGAGTGCGACACGTACAAAAAAATGCTTGTACTTTTGTGGTAAACATTAACAGAAGTAAACAAAAACCTAACACATATTGCTGACAAAAATATAAAATAATGTCCATCCGTTGACAGCCAGATCTTTTAATTTTGCAACTAATGAACTGCATTGGAATGACTATCAATAAACTAATCCTTATATAACTCGTATTTCTTTAATCCATCATAAATCATTTCACTAAATATATCGTGATACTCAGGCGTTCGCGTGCAAAATACCAATTTTATTTCGAATTGCGTTGCACCCAAGAAATATAGAAGACTTTTCCACCTTATAGTATGAAGATATCGGGTCATGCCAGTAGATGCAAATGCTGCTGCATCTAAGTTTATGTTCATATTTGTAAAAATATGATTTCATGTCAGGCTTAGCAAAGAGATAACTAGAACAATAAATTATCTAAGACCATATTGCGTCACGTCGATGAGGCAATGGAAGATACATTGCCTTGCTTGTGTTGCTGTCAAAATTCTTATGCGTCTCGGAAAGTGGGTCTCATTTAGAATACCATCTTTGCATCTGCTCTTGCATCAAAACCTACATTGAATCACACTCCTGTGAGAATACGGAAGTAACTATGGAACAATATTGTTTCAGCTTATTTTGTCTTCCACGCATTGTATTACATCTTAGACAACAAGGCGAACAAGGAAAATAAAATAACAAAATTATATGTTTAACAATTAACTATACTTTTGCGGTTCATGCAAAAGTTAGATTCTTACAATAAATTTAATAATAAATAACAAAACGATTCATGTTTTCTTTTCGTACCATAATTTGATGTACGTCTGTCATTACTATTCAGGGGTGGTTTGTGTTAGTTCAGCTTAAAAATCGAGTGACGCATAAAAGATCAAATATCATTGATTTTGTCAATCGTCTTTTATCAAAAACGTCGCTAATACTAAAAGCAAGCATTCACATCTGATGCCTTTCTGCATCAATAGTTGACTTGGTTCACTTCAGTTAAATAGTCGATACGTAATTAGTCATAAAACTATTTATCTATATCAATTGCCTGTACAAGTTGTCTGTTTGCTTTCTATATTAGTATGGTTTATTATTTGTCGATAAGGCCATAATGCATTTTTATGCTGGATTTGTTCTAAATTTATGCTCCCCTTCCTAATTATTGATAAAATGCGGCAAGAGACTATAAATGATAAATGAAGATCCATATGAATACTGACAGTTTGTCCATTCTACGAGCATTAAACATCCTGGAAGGAACAGACTCCTATTAGACTCCGGTGTTATTGATACACTTTGAGCATTCATGCAATTTGGTGTGCACTCTCTGGAGAGAACTGAGAAATATGACTTTAATTTAAATTCCATACGTATAGTCATCTGGTTTTACTTATTGTTTTAGATGGATATGTTTGGAGATAGATCAATTTATCAGTTGCTATATCAGGCATTCAACCTAATTAGCAAATCGTTTGCTCCAAATGTAATAAAAGTTGGTTCGATTACTTTGTAATCTTGTGATAAGACGATTGGAACTGTCTTCCGAGGGCTGAGAGCCCGAAATAATTATCGTGTCAGTTTGTTATTCTGTTACTGGTCGAAATAAAAGTCAAATGTATTAAGTCCGTTTAATCACAGCAACACAAGTATTTCAAATTGTCATTCTCTAGTTTCAATTTTACATCATTTCCTCTGTCTCTTATTCCATCTGTACACTAGACAATGGTATGAACGTTTACTTAAGGTTCCTTTTGACGTAGAAGGCATATATTTTATGTCAAAATGTTCGTTTTGTTTTACCACCATCCTATTGGAGTTTATTATAAACGTTCATAAGTTTGACATTGGGGATCTGCGTTATAATCCAACAAATGTAAAGACAAACCTAACTCACATCCTTATTAACATGAAGCTATATAGCCAACATCCAGTCTGTTCAATTAACTCTGGGTTACTCCGTGATGTTAGTATTCAAAGTGACATGGAACCAGGTGAAAGCAATACAAATACCCCACTACGTAAAGGAGAAATAAAGTCATATATCCATGATGTTCAGTACCGGAAGTATAATTTCTTTCAAAACATGTTAAATCTTAATTATCGTATCAAATATTTTTAACAAGTTCCCTCTATTATTATTATTATTATTATTATTATTATTATTATTATTATTATTATTATTATTATTATTATTAGTTTTAGTGTTATTATATTTATTATTATTATTATTGTTATTATTATTATTATTGCTATTATTATTATTATTGCTATTATTATTGTTATTGTCAGTATAATTATTATCGTTATTCTTTTTCGTCTTCTTTTCTTTTTCTTCTTCTTGTTCTTATATTATTATTATTATTATTATTATTATTATTATTATTATTATTATTATTATTATAATTGTGCAAATGTGTTGTTAATGTTATTTCTAGTTTTGCGAACTAAAATAATTGAAATGTTCGTTTCATTTTTGATTTTTGTTCTGTATCTCGTGAAATATTTTTAAATATTTTAAATGTTTAAATGCTTTTTATTATTTTTAAATGTTTGTTTACAACATTCCCATTTTAGTTTTGAGTACTTTTTAAAAAATCTTTTTGTAATTTTGTAACATTTTAAAATATTTTCTTCATATAGCATTAGTGTCGGCTAATTTTGTTTCGGTTAGATTATTTAAATAAATATGCCAAGATTTCGGATTATTTGTAATCTATGCCATTTTATTAAAATATTCCATGTTACTTTTATTTTAAAAAACGGAATAAAATATTTTGCTATTTTAGTCCCTGTTAAACTCCAATTTTTGTGGAGTGGATGAAGGTAACCTCTTGTTGTAAACTGTTTTAAATTTTACATTTTTACGCTCGTATGTGTAAAAAAAAAACAATAAAAAATTATAAACGTCCGTCATGTTTGCGATTAAATTTTAAATGTGCGTGTGGAAACTTTAATTTTTGTTTTTAATTTGAAGTGCGCATGTTAAAATCTTTTCAAAATGTTATACTTTCATTAGACATCTTTGATATGGTGCGTGACTTTCGTTATGTGTACTGGGATATCTATATCGACTCCACCCAGGAAAAGGTACACAGACAACCTTAAATGTAAGCTGGAATGATGCGGATTCCACCTCAGCGAGCTGGAAAGGTCCACATGACTCAAGCACATCACAAAGGCAGTCGAACTTGTTTGATGACCGTTGCTAATGCCTCATAGCCATGAGAGAAAAGCGACACATCGCAGCATCACAGACCATAACGACTACAGTCTTCCCATGAGCAACCTGTAACATCCTGTGTGCAGCCAGCTTGTGACTCAGGAGCCACACGCGTAGTCACCGTTGGCAGCACAACTAGTATCATCATCGGATACCATGGACAACCAAAGAAGAGGAAGAAGACTATTGACTACACCATGTTAAACGTTTACATTACTTTATCATTACAGCCTAAATACGGACATTTAAAATTCACATGATATCCCACTGGTTCTTCAACGGAGTACTTACTAACCTCATAGGGGTCCCGAGTGGCCGAGTGGTCTAAAGCGCTCTCCGTTACGGATAACTGCCATCATCACCTCTGTCTTCGTGGGTTCGAGTCTAAGATTCGGCTAATGTAGTTATGTGAGAAAGCTTGCCAGTAGTTTCTCGTGGGTCTGTGGTTCTATCTGGTTTTCCCGGGTTCTTCATCCATCAATAATACTGGCCGCCATGTATAGCCTAGCGTGTGCTGAAAAATGGCGTTAAACCCTACAACAACAACAACAACAACAACAACAACAATTGACCTCATATCTTCATATTTGTACGGAGATATCTCCAATTGTCTTTATACTACTTTGGATTAGATACCTGACCACATTATTATACCTACGAAAGTTTTTAGGATTAAATTATGTTAGGACTCTATTGTGACACTATTAAAATTCCGATATACACGTACCGACCAATAATGTAAATTTCCCACAGGATATCGAATATCCTATTGATTACAAACTAATCACTAACCATAGACCTAGCAAAGACGACCATAACCTGTTTAACAATCTTTCAGTAGCGCAGTCCTCAATCCCTACATGTCTTTGACATCAATACGATGTTAATTGTTCCGATTTATTAGATTAAAATGTATAAACTTAATGTATTAGCAAGTCCAGACAGAGAGAGACAGACAGACAGACAGAGATGCAGACAAGTAGACATTGGCAGATACGATTTTTATCCTTAAGTATTGTTAACACGGTGTCATTAATTAACAAGCTGTGTCTATTTGACAAACTGGACGAGAATATTCTTACGAGTTGCCATTTACCTCAGATAACTAAAGATATCAAATAAATAAAACTTAAGTCTTCAGTAACATTACGAGAATCCTAAAAACCATGCGGCTAATTCTGGTTGGTCCAAATAGTGAACGCATGTATACAATTTTTATAAATGTAATGAAATGCTGCTAAAGCAGGCAGTACATTTTGTATGCCGTTTAAAATAAGCACACCTTCCACAACCTGTCCAGGAATGCATAATGTACACCCTGCTGAATAGTTACGCTCTGCCATCCACTTCTGACGTCATTTAAGCTATTATTAAAAATATCAAGCAGATATTCTTCATGCAGCACGGCCTGATCGGGGGGAGGGGGGGGGGGCGTATTTCCAAAATTTCAAAAGGGCCCAGACTTTTCTCGAAAGGGCACCAAGTAATTAAAGGGGTGGATAATACCCAACAAATGAGCGCAAGAATAAAATGATGGCCATTTCATTTGACAAGTGACTGTACATTTGTGTATGTGTACTGTTTTTTGCCGCCCCCGCCCTCCCCCCCCCCCCCTCTTTCCCATCGGCTGACAATATTTATAGTCATTGCGAACGGCGGTCCTAGCGTCCAGTCCCATTCGGCTTACTAGGAAATTCACAATGCTAATAATTATATCTAGTAAGCCTTTGAATTAAGGTGCACATGTGTTATCTCCCTTGTTTACCTCTCACTACAGCAAGATCATACTATATGTAAAAATATACCTTACGCCTTGACGACACATTATACCGTATCGTCGTCAATCGATCCGTGGGAAATGATTGGTGTATGTCGGCCAAGGCCACGCTGTCTTGACATATGGACTGTTCATTCGGAAATACATGTGTCAACCTTAACTACACCATTGCGGATCGATCAGATATTTCTGAGGTTGATTGATTGATTAATTGAATTTTAACGGCGCACCAGCACTTTTAGGCTATTTAGCGCCATACAATAGGTTATATGTTTTAAAATACGAAAGGTTTAATATCGACCAGCGATATAAAAAACCATAATAGTTAAATATAAAATGGTAAGATGTTGGTAACAGGAAAATATGAAGCTTCCCAATCAACGGGAGATGTAAATGGTGTATGTTGATGATAAGATGTTGTAAATAAGGGACGGTATTTGCATTAGATAAAAATGCTTTTAGATGATGGCATACAAGTTACATGTATAGTTTAAAATAAAGATTTACTTCCTTCAGGAAAGATTTACTTCCTTCAGGAAATCTAAAATACAAGTGATTTGTATAGTATCAAAAAGTTCCTTCATATCATGTACATTATAGTATTTATCACGCGTAGGTTGCAGGTCGGAACACTCGGTCATAAAGTGCTTAACAGTGAATGGTTCATTGCAAGAAACGCTCTCTGGTGGATCTTCACCTTTTAGAATGTGGGATTGTGTATTGTATGTATGACCGATTCTGATTCTTGCAATGACAACCTCCTCCCTACAGATAGTTCTATAGGAAGGAGTCCATTCTCCCAGGGTTGGTTTGATGGCATGAAGTTTGTTATTGACTGCATCATCCCATGACATCTGCCACTTCTGACGTAGGTACTTTTTGATACACGGTTTAAAATTATTAAACGGTAATTTAAAATCCGATGGTTCTTGGGATAGAGCCATCTTAGCAGCCCGGCCTGCTTCTTCATTACCTCTAATACCAATATGGCTAGGTAGCCAACAGTATACTATTATTTCTGAGGATTTTAGAAAGTAGAAAATTGCTTATTTATGAGTCCATGAGTCGTGTGCTCCCCTTCACTCAACCATACAATACCAATACAATCTTAGGATTTTATATGAATTCTATGGTTGAGTGAAGGGGAGCACACGACTCATGGACTCATAAATAAGCAAATTTTTACTTCCTCTCTATGTTTGTTCAAAGATATCCTTCCCTGACATGTACAAGAAATGGCTTCTCTCTGGCATTTTGTCATATTTTCATTTATAACTATCAAACATTAGCTCCATTGTTCATTCATAATCTGTCTTAATACTACTCATAATGGTGAGTGAGAATTATATAATTGGAGGATATGAGAAAAAGTTTGAAAGTTCTCGTGCAAAGAACAAATGTATTCTTTAAAAAGATATTAGTTAGAACCAATCCCTACACCAGCTTAGTAACAGTTTAAACGATACATTGCCATCAACAAATACATTTTTATTCAAAAGAGATGAGGATTGCCAGTATTTGAAAAATGTTATTAAATATTTTAAAATATTTTTAAATGGAATTCCCTTGACAATCTAAATGACAACTAGGAAAAATGGATACAATGATATGATTACGAATCTATGGAATCAACCTAAGTAATAAAAAATATAGAAATGCAACAAGTTTGATAAAATTCAACAAATAATTTATTTCTTTTGAACACAAAGCAAACATTTAAAAAGAACTTCCAGTATTGCGAATTTGATCCCAAACATTCCAAAAGGTTATATCACCAGTCCTAATGAACAGAGTTATAATAGTTAAACTCAATTAGTATACCAAAGAAGACCAACTTTCAATGCGTTGATGTGCATGTGAAAGATTTTATATGCGAATAGTTCGAAGTATGACGATGCTCCAGCTGTCCTCCAATTTAATCACAACATTATAATCCATGATGTCCTTTTCTGAATTAACTATAATTCCAAATTAATGTTTCTGACCATAACTATTACTTAGCACTTTGTATTTCCCGAGAAAAATACTGCAGTAAATATTTGCACACAGATAAAAAAATGAACATAACAATACAATTTATTCCGCTTCTGATGTTATCAAAAAAAGAAAGTTTTATTTTTGCACGTTTGTGTGTGTGTGTGTGTGTGTGTGTGTGTGTGTGTGTGTGTGTTTCTGAACTTTTGCTTATGTTTGGCAATTTGAGTCATCTAGCTACGATGTATTCATTGTGACAGATTTTTAGCACTGTGCATCACACCGCAAACATGTAACATAATGTACCACCCAGTCACATTACCCTGACAGCAGGGTAACCAGACAAAACACTAACCACTAACTAGCGTCAAGCGAGGTAGCTGCTCGTACTATGTTTATAAGTCTGTGGTATGACTCAGCTGGGGTTCGAACCTGCGACCTCCCACATTCAAGGCGACCGCTCTAACCATTTAACGCTCCATTCGAAGTTTCTCAAGTAAACAATACCATATGAAAACTAAAACACAAAGTTCGAGCAAGGATGTTTGTTCATAGTTCATTTCTAGAAGATTCTAAGTTTTAAACGGATTAAGTCTATTACGAAATTTATAATTGCAAATGTGTTTAGAAGTGTGTGTGTGTGTGTGTGTGTGTGTGTGTGTGTGTGTGTGTGTGTGTGTGTGTGTGATTGGAATTTTAACAAAGCTTTAACAATGTCTCAGTCACATTGCTACAATGTCTGCAGTGTGGCAGTTTATATTGATGTCTTGCATTGAGGCACATTACTACATACATGTATTGCGATGTCCCACCCAGTCACATTATTCTGACACCAGACCGACAAACTGTAACACTAACCGCTTTATACTAAGCGTCTAGGATGTAGCTGTTAGCACTATTGGCATATATCTTGGGCTTGACTAGGCCGAAATTCGAACACAGACCACCTCCATCTGATGTGGATTCTCTAACCACTAGGCCACTGGAGCAGTCCATATACTCAGGTAAAGCAAGTTTATCTATGGGGCATACTAAAACCATAGACCCGCACCCAAATAAAAATGTTTATCTCCATTGATAATGTACCAATTGTACCAAATGTACAAATGTACCATTTGAAACAACAATTGGAACAAACATATGCTTCTTGACCCTTGTACAGTCGCACGATTCATACACCGATAAACCGCAGTTTCACCAAGTCCCATGGGTTGGCCCTAACTGTTATCGTCCGCTCGCACCCTTCATGGCTCCACCACACGTACAAACAGTCATACGTATACACACGTACAGACAGCATACATCAACCTTGTATTAGCTATGTCTACAGTTGTGGCTCCACTACATGTACAGACATACGTACATACATATAGACAGATGTACGCTTCAGCTAAACTCGTCGGCTTAAACTCGTCGGCTACACTCGTTACGTTCGTTAGCTCGTTAACTCGTTAGCCTCGTTAGCTACAATAAGGCCAAACTGGTAATAATAATGAGTTCTGGAAAATGCTAATACATTAAACTCTTAACAGAAACTTTAAAGGCACAGTGCACAACGTTTCAGATCTGCGTTGTAATAAATGAATTGTACGATATGACAATACAAACTCAATAAACATATCAAATAAAATATGAACAATATTCAAGGAGTTTTATAAATGTAATATTAAACCATTACCCATGTGAGATTCTTTTAATCACATTCTTTTTTCAGTTGAAAATTTTTAGATATTAAGAAGATCGAATAATTTCGTTCATTCTGACAGACGCTGCACCTTTCATTTGTTGTGCATAAAATATAGTTTTAAACAAAGTTGAACTAGTAAAAGTAGATTGTACATTTTACATCAAAGAGAAAGCTTCCATTCGAATAAATAGAGCATGTATGTATGTATGTATGTATGTATGTATGTATGTATGTATGTATGTATGTATGTATGTATGTATGTATGTATGTATGTATGTATGTATGTATGTATGTATGTATGTATGTATGTATGTATATGTGTGTGTGTCTGTCTGTATGTCTGTATGTATACATGGATGTATGTATGTAAGTGTGTGTGTGTGTGTGCGTGCGTGCGTGCTTGCATGTATGTATATATGTATGTATGTATGTGAATGTGTACATGTGTCTACTACTACTACTACTACTACTACTACTACTAATAATAATAATAATAATAATTTTATTACGCCTAATCTTTTGAAGCTATTTGCGCTTTACAACATCTATAATGATTTGACTACAGAAAACTAAAAACAAGAACCATGAACATGGAAAACATAAAATATGCTGAAAATAATTAAGGTAGGAAACATTAGTAGGTCTTTAAGTTTGTTCTTGGAGTTGAAAAGGTGGTTTTAAGAACACTCTTGAATGGGATCACTGAATCTTTATGCAATTCATTCCTCGTTGCTGGGCCCTGGTATGCAAAAGAACGGTGTCCATATGACTTCGTTTTCATAGTGGGAATAATGGGTATCCGATTGTCAGAAGAGTGTTTGATTCTGGATCGAATGGATAGCCAATATAGCGTACAGTGCAGTGGGTAGGTGTGCTCTGATCGTGGTGCTCTAAAGATGATCCGAGCAGCTGTGTTTTATACTTTTTGAAGTTTCTGGAGTAGATATTTAGACGAACCAGAAAGAATCAGAAAGAATGTATATATATATATATATATATATATATATATATATATATATATATATATATATATATATATATATATATATATATATATATATATATATATGCATGCGTATGTATGCATATGTTTATGTATGTGTGTATATGTTTATACATGCGTGTATATTTATTTGTGTATGGATACTTAAAGATGTGTATGTACGTCTAAATATGTATGTGTATGTATGAATACATACACATACATACGGATGGTTATATGCAAAGCACACGTGTCATGTAGAAAAAAAACAACTTATGTAACTATACTGGCAGAAGTTTGGCTTTATGTCCCTTATTTCAAAGTTAATGTTAAGTATATCACAATTTAGACCTATTACCATTTTCTAAATATTATCATCATTAAGCAGCTGTTAAAAGATCAGTACCATGCTAAGCCAAATGCTAGTTAGCTTTGACTACAGATTTGCATAATGGCAGGTATTGAGATATTTCGTTTTGTCATTACGGTAGCTGACAGTATCACTATAGTTTGTTTGTCATGTTTTGTTGATTTTGATGACTTTGTATTATCTTGAATACATACACAAACATCCACACACATACATTCACACATACATGCCTACCTAACCACCTACACAAACATGCACATACATATATATGCACACATACACGTCTACCTAAAAACCTACACAAGCGTGCACACATATATGCCTACATAACGAACCTACACACATGCACACACACACATAATGCACACATACATGCCTACCGAACCACCTACACAAACATGCACGCACACACATACAGTAATTTCTGTCGTCTTGTCGATGGACAGAGAACATTTATTCGTCAGAAAACCAAAGCCGTTATAATAAAATGAAGACATCATATATAGCTCATGTGCTTAATGGAATCTTAATATTGACGAAATAACACTCCCAGCTGGTGAAGCGCCACATTTCTCCATGGCTACTAAATGATTGATCATTAGAAGTTTATGTGCTTAATGGAATCTTAATATTGACGAAATAACACTCCCAGCTGGTGAAGCGCCACATTTCTCCATGGCTACTAAATGATTGAGCATTAGAAGTTATTGGAGTGGAAGACATTACACAAAACACACATGTCTCCAGACATAAATCACATGTCGCCTAATATCTAATTGATTCTCAACGTACCCAGCATCCATCATGCAAATATTTATCATCTGAACATGAAAACTCCTGCAAAAAATTTGTCTTAATTACAAATACTTTTTTGACAGGGGTGGAGATCCTATGGAGAAAGTCCGTTACTCCGCTGATTCGAGGGCAAATAAATCACATTACGTCCGTTTTCCAAAATGACCTTTTCCATCAAAGTTTCATTCTGGGTCTCATGTTCCTGTTGCATATTTAACAAAAATATATTGATTTTTCTTTAACGGCTGTTGCGTTGACAGTGAGAAATCGCTCGCAACGAGAAAAGCATATTTACCTTTCCAATTGGGTTTATGGGTTTATTTGTCAAAATCAGCTATGCAGAAACAGTTGAATTCGGTGTAGTTACTAAAAATAAAACCACTATATAAAATTCATCGATAACAGGATAATCGTCAACTAATAATAATAATAATAATAATAATAATAATAATAATAATAATAATAATAATAATAATAATAATGTTTTTTATTAATATTATTATTAAGTCTATTAAGGTAAACAAAAATTGTATATAAGAAATGACGTTACTTAGAATTCCAATTTCTTCTTCGTAAATATTTTTTTCTTTTATGCTCTTTTCTTTCGTATTTAAGAATGTTACTTTTATATTTTCAATTGTTTCTTTAGTTTTCCTTGCAGTTTTCATGAAAAGTGTACTATGTTTTAACTTCATTTGCAGTTGAAAGCGACACAATTTGTAAAACGAAAACGAAGTGCGTCATTATTGCAGCTCGCTGTTAAACGTCTTGATGTATCACCATGATACAGTCCAAAATGTCTTTGCATGAGTTCTCAATAATGAGTCCTCAATAATGAGTTCTCAGTAATGAGTCCTCAATAATGAGTTCTCAGTAATGAGTCCTCAATAATGAGTTCTCAATAATGAGTCCTCAATAATGAGTTCTCAGTAAAGAGTCCTCAATAATGAGTTCTCGGTAATGAGTCCTCAATAATGAGTTCTCAGTAATGAGTCCTCAATAATGAGTTCTCAGTAATGAGTCCTCAATAATGAGTTCTCAGTAATGGGTCCTCAATAATGAGTTCTCAGTAATGGGTCCTCAATAATGAGTTCTCAGTAATGAGTCCTCAATAATGAGTTCTCAGTAATGAGTCCTCAATAATGAGTTCTCAGTAATGATTTATCCATAGAGAGTTCTCTATAATGAGTGATCAAGTAATTTTAATAGCAGTGTTTTTAGTCCAATAAGTCAATGATCACTTTGTAATTTCAAACGAATAATACATGATTCTTCTGTCAGAACATAAAGTAAAATAAACTGATCAATGATTCCCAAATACTGATATGGAAAAGGAATGATTAAGTATTTAACAAAACGTTTTTTTTTTTTTGGGTCGGGCCCGAGTGGCCGAGTGGCCAAAATCGCTAGCCATTACGGATCAGCGCCATCTTAACTCTGCGTGGGTTCGAGTCTCACATTCAGCCAGTGTGGGTATGTGAGAAAGCTTGCCAGTAGCTTCTCGTAGGTTGTTCGATTTTACCTGGTTCTTCCTCCGCCATTAATACTGGCAGCCATGTATAGCCTATCATGTGCTGGAAAATGGCGTTAAACCCTTCAACAATCAACCAGCCAACCAAAAAGTCTTTAAATAAAAGTTTACTTGACATTCTGTGCAATAGAAACACATGCCCTGAACTCGAATTCAATTAAGAATCTTGCTATCTTCTTATAACTATGATAAAAGTCAGGTAGTCACAGTCCTCAATCACGGACAAAAGTCAGGTAGGCACATTTTTCAATCACGGACAAAATGAAAGCACACAATATAGATATACATGACAAAAAGAAAGGTTCTTGGAAATGTGTATTAGAACATTAATTATTTTTGTGGTCATAAATGAAATAACGTTTAGAAATGATATAGTTCTCTGTAAATAATGCGCAAATAACTGTTCTAATTAAGGGAAATATGAGAATGTTATGTTTTGACAGAAAATAAAATTTTGGTACGAACTTACCTCACTTATAAAATCCTCACTTATAAAATTAAGGTTTATGACAATAATTCAACGAGAGTAATGTAGAAATAATGACATGCATAACAGTACGCACTGATTAGCATAAACGATGAACCAAATACATTAAATTAAACGTTTCTTGACACACAAATCAAATGATCTAGTGATCTTGTAAATACAGGCTAATTTATGATACGAAAAGATTTATACTTGCTAGAAATACAAAGATAATCAAACCATACATATATTAGGCATTTCTTTGATTTGTTCAATAAGTCTGAATTGACAGATCACATAAAGTAGCGACGTTTGCGTGTAAGATTCTGGCACAAGGACTAATGCCTAATGTAGCTTTCAGAGATAGTCTGAAGAAACGCCACACTGTTAATTGAGAGGGTATGTTGAATATTGGGATTGCTTATTGATGAAACACGATGAATGGATGTAGTGAATGGGGCTAAACAAAAGGGAATAACCCGTTTTGCACCTAATACATAAAAACATTGAGAACAGTAAAGAAGTTATAATGTTCATCTGTGGTGTTTGATCTTTTCAGTCAAGTATGCATGAAATTTACAGGACGAAAAACAGCAAGAAAAGAAATAAAAACGACCCATAAACCTAACCATAAACACACAATGTTTGTAATTAATATTTATAAACTATGCTCATATTCAAACATTTATGGCAACTATGAAAACAAGGAAATGTAAACAAAGCTAACACATACCCTATGTTTAATTCCAATGTCATGTTGTACTTAAAGCATTCATTTCATATGCTATTTTACTTTTTATTTCTATATGCTATTTTACTTGTCAATGTAATATACTATTTTACTTTTCATTGTAATATACTTTTTTACTTTTCATTGTAATATACTATTTTACTTTTCATTGCAATGTACTATATTACTTTTCATTGCAATGTACTATATTACTTTTCATTGCAATATACTATTTTACTTTTCATTGCAATGTACTATATTACTTTTCATTGCAATATACTATTTTACATTTCATTGCAATGTACTATTTTACTTTTCATTGCAATGTACTATTTTACTTTTCATTGCAATATGCTATTTTACTTTTCATTGCAATGTACTATTTTACTTTTCATTGCAATATGCTATTTTACTTTTCATTGCAATGTACTATTTTACTTTTCATTGCAATATACTATTTTACTTTTCATTGCAATGTACTATTTTACTTTTCATTGCAATATACTATTTTACTTTTCATTGCAATATACTATTTTACTTTTCATTGCAATATACTATTTTACTTTTCATTGCAATGTACTATTTTACTTTTCATTGCAATATACTATTTTACTTTTCATTGCAATGTACTATTTTACTTTTCATTGCAATATACTATTTTACTTTTCATTGCAATGTACTATTTTACTTTTCATTGCAATATACTATTTTACTTTTCATTGCAATGTACTATATTACTTTTCATTGCAATATACTATTTTACTTTTCATTGCAATGTACTATTTTACTTTTCATTGTAATATACTATTTTACTTTTCATTGCAATATACTATTTTACTTTTCATTGCAATGTACTATTTTACTTTTCATTGCAATATACTATTTTACTTTTCATTGCAATGTACTATTTTACTTTTCATTGTAATATACTATTTTACTTTTCATTGCAATATACTATTTTACTTTTCATTGCAATGTACTATTTTACTTTTCATTGCAATGTACTATTTTACTTTTAATTGCAATATACTATTTTACTTTTCATTGCAATGTACTACTTTACTTTTCATTGCAATATACTATATTACTTTTCATTGCAATGTACTATTTTACTTTTCATTGCAATATACTATTTTACTTTTCATTGCAATATACTATTTTACTTTTCATTGAAATGTACTATTTTACTTTTCATTGTAATATACTATTTTACTTTTCATTGTAATATACTATTTTACTTTTCATTGCAATGTACTATATTACTTTTCATTGCAATGTGCTATATTACTTTTCATTGCAATATACTATTTTACTTGTCAATGCAATGTACTATTTTACTTTTAATTGCAATGTACTATTTTACTTTTCATTGCAATATACTATTTTACTTTTCATTGTAATATACTATTTTACTTTTCATTGCAATATACTATTTTACTTTTCATTGCAATGTACTATTTTACTTTTCATTGTAATATACTATTTTACTTTTCATTGTTATATACTATTTTACTTTTCATTGCAATGTACTATATTACTTTTCATTGCAATATACTATTTTACTTGTCAATGCAATGTACTATTTTACTTTTCATTGTAATATACTATTTTACTTTTCATTGCAATATACTATTTTACTTTTCATTGCAATGTACTATTTTACTTTTCATTGCAATGTACTATTTTACTTTTAATTGCAATGTACTATTTAACTTTTCATTGCAATGTACTATATTACTTTTCATTGCAATGTACTATATTACTTTTCATTGCAATATACTATTTTACTTTTCATTGGAATGTACTATTTTACTTTTCAATGCAATGTACTATTTTACTTTTCATTGTAATATACTATTTTACTTTTCATTGCAATATACTATTTTACTTTTCATTGTAATATACTATTTTACTTTTCATTGTAATATACTATTTTACTTTTCATTGCAATGTACTATATTACTTTTCATTGCAATGTACTATTTTACTTTTCATTGCAATGTACTATATTACTTTTCATTGCAATGTACTATATTACTTTTCATTGCAATATACTATTTTACTTTTCATTGGAATGTACTATTTTACTTTTCAATGCAATGTACTATTTTACTTTTCATTGTAATATACTATTTTACTTTTCATTGCAATATACTATTTTACTTTTCATTGCAATGTACTATTTTACTTTTCATTGTAATATACTATTTTACTTTTCATTGTAAAATACTATTTTACTTTTCATTGCAATGTACTATATTACTTTTCATTGCAATATACTATTTTACTTGTCAATGCAATGTACTATTTTACTTTTCATTGCAATGTACTATTTTACTTTTCATTGCAATGTACTATTTTACTTTTCATTGCAATGTACTATATTACTTTTCATTGCAATATACTATTTTACTTGTCAATGCAATGTACTATTTTACTTTTCATTGCAATGTACTATTTTACTTTTCATTGCAATGTACTATATTACTTTTCATTGCAATATACTATTTTACTTGTCAATGCAATATACTATTTTACTTTTCATTGCAATGTACTATATTACTTTTCATTGCAATGTACTATTTTACTTTTCATTGCAATGTACTATTTTACTTTTCATTGCAATGTACTATATTACTTTTCATTGCAATGTACTATTTTACTTGTCAATGCAATATACTATTTTACTTTTCATTGTAATATACTATTTTACTTTTCATTGTAATATACTATTTTACTTTTCATTGCAATGTACTATTTTACTTTTCATTGCAATGTACTATATTACTTTTCATTGCAATGTACTATATTACTTTTCATTGCAATATACTATTTTACTTGTCAATGCAATATACTATTTTACTTTTCATTGTAATATACTATTTTACTTTTCATTGCAATGTACTATTTTACTTTTCATTGCAATGTACTATATTACTTTTCATTGCAATATACTATTTTACTTGTCAATGCAATATACTATTTTACTTTTCATTGTAATATACTATTATACTTTTCATTGCAATGTACTATTTTACTTTTCATTGCAATGTACTATATTACTTTTCATTGCAATATACTATTTTACTTGTCAATGCAATATACTATATTACTTTTCATTGCAATGTACTATTTTACTTTTCATTGCAATGTACTATTTTACTTTTCATTGCAATGTACTATATTACTTTTCATTGCAATATACTATTTTACTTGTCAACGCAATGTACTATTTTACTTTTCATTGCAATGTACTATTTTACTTTTCATTGCAATGTACTATATTACTTTTCATTGCAATATACTATTTTGCTTGTCAATGCAATATACTATTTTACTTTTCATTGCAATGTACTATATTACTTTTCATTGCAAGATACTATTTTACTTGTCAATGCAATATACTATTTTACTTTTCATTGTAATATACTATTTTACTTTTCATTGTAATATACTATTTTACTTTTCATTGCAATGTACTATATTACTTTTCATTGCAATGTACTATATTACTTTTCATTGCAATGTAATATTTTACTTTTCATTGTAATATACTATTTTACTTTTCATTGCAATGTACTATTTTACTTTTCATTGCAATGTACTATTTTACTTTTCATTGCAATGTACTATCTTACTTTTCATTGCAATATACTATTTTACTTTTCATTGCAATGTACTATTTTACTTTTCATTGCAATGTACTATATTACTTTTCATTGCAATGTACTATTTTACTTTTCATTGCAATGTACTATATTACTTTTCATTGCAATATACTATTTTACTTTTCATTGTAATATACTATTTTACTTGTCAATGCAATATACTATTTTACTTTTCATTGTAATATACTAT
>JARLTB010000119.1:9795000-9862500 GCA_030141615.1 Unio pictorum | reverse complement strand
CGTTATTATACAACATCACAGTGAATCTTGAACCATGTGAAGAAGAACACTGGGTCAGTGATAATTATGGTTATTTGTTCCTTTTTGAAATTCCGAAAAGTAGTGCCCATCGCTGACAAAATGATGCTATCATAGAAACTTGAAAGTCACGTCCTACTTTCTATCGTTCTCAGTATTAAAGACGTTCATATTTAAAAGCAAAACATGTATTTGTCAGGTGTACATGATGAAGAGCAAATGTCCTAATCCTCTGTCTTCATGTCGTGGTTTATGTTCGGGTTAGCCGAGATTATTACCAATCAAAAGTCTCTCACATACTCTTGCATTTTTTCTGTCACACTTTCTTGACCTTTTAAGGCGACTGTGCCTGTCATGTCCGTTAACTAAATCTAAGGGATGATGACATTCACGACCCCGCTAATTAAATCAATCGTGTCATCAATCCTCGACTTATCAAGAAGAAAATATGTTTAATATCAAGTGAAGAATAGTTGACGCCACGATCCACAAAGACAGAGTTATGTACTTATTAGACCATGTTCCAGACTTTTTTTTCTCAATTGGAGATTGATGAAAGTAACTTAAATTCATCGCAATATGGCAACACATTTTAATCAAAAGTGTGATGAAATAAGAGAAAGAAAGGGATAAATGAAATGGAAGGAAGAAAAAGCAAGGGTTAAATGGAGTGGAAGGAAGAAAAGAACGGAATAATGTCAAATGTTCCTTCAATGGCATAATGGCAGTGACAACAGCGGAAACCACAAAACGTAGAGGTCCCTCATCCCACATACAAAGGATTACGAAAGCAAAACTAACCTCCCAGTCCGTTTATGCCGAGCTTTGGTGTATAAGCAAATATGAAACAAGAGAGATGTAACGAAACTAAAGGAGAGCGTAGCTGAAACAAAGCCATGGGGCCCTTGAACATCTCTCCGAAACAAAGCTACTACGCAATCTATTGCCAATATTTATTATATATCTATGTATGTATATTACAACTAATACTACACTCCACACCATTCTGTCTCGTGTGACCGTATATCAATTGGATTGTGTTTATTTGTATGCACTCTTCCTTTCACTGTACTTTAAATATTGTATTATCATGTAGATTTGAATATCAGATGCCATTTTGTCTACTCTAGGTTTAATTCTTTTTATTCCGCCTCTTAGTTTACATCCCTTCTCATAAAGCTTAGTGGAAAATCGGTATTGATGCTGGTCAGTAAATTATGTTGCTGGTCAGTATATATGGTATTTTGGTCAGTAGATGTAGTTTAAACACCGTTAGACTCCATCATTTCCATATTCTATTCACCCCAATTCCCCCAAAACGGCTAACGGTGGTGTCCGTTAGACCTCGCCATAAAATTCCAGCCAAGGCGGTATTATGGGGTCGTAATGAATGTTTCCCTTAGACACCTAGATGCACGTTTTGAACCCCAAACGACACGGTAAGCTTGAAGCATATATTGTAATCAATAGGATCTATGCTTTACGATTTTTCTGTAGACGATTTTGGGGAGTAACATTTTAATTTTGAATGTACGTATTATTTTATGATAAAATCCCGTAGATCATAAATTTTTGTTTCAATATTCTTAGGTCTCTTTCACCCACCCCATTAAGTTTTGTATCGTAAGTATTACATTAAGTTTTGTATCGTAAGTATTACATTATTGTCATTCATAAGATTAGTTAAATCTTTGTTCTCATCTTCACTTCAATCCTCGGATATTTTGATTAGTGGTATTCTCCATTTTTTATATGCTGAGAATAATATAATCATAACCCCCTAACATATTAGAATCAATAACATAATCATAACCCTCTAACATATTAGAATCAATAACATAATCATAACCCCCTAACATATTAGAATCAGTAACATAATCCTAACCCCCTAACATATTAGAATCAATAACATAATCATTAGGGCATAACCGACTTTTGATCCGGAAATCGGATTCCACCGGATAGTATGAACTTCCGATTAATCGGAGTCGGACAAGGCAGGAACGACCGATTCGGATAATAAAAATAATAATGTTGAATTTCTATAGTCATTCGATAGTGCGTTAATAAAGTTAAATAAGAAGTCAGAAAAGTCCAATATGGTCAACACAACCAAGCTGTGAGACAATCTATTTGAAATGGCGGGTAAAAACCGGAAATGAATCCGGATATGGTAAAGTACTAAGTAACATGCTAGACACGGCAAAACCAGATACCAGAAACCCGGAAACGGAAGATGAAATTTTTTAGAAAAAAAATACGGATTTAGCATTTTCGATTAATTGAATCGTATCCGGAATCGGAAAAATTTCATCCCCAAAATCCGGAATCGGAAATCGGTAGAAAAATGCTAATCGGGTATGCCCTAATAATCATAACCCCCTAACATAGTAGAATCAATAACATAATCATCACCCCCTAACATAGTAGAATCAATAACATAATCATAACCCCCTAACATATTAGAATCAATAACATAATCATGACCCCCTAACATATTAGAATCAATAACATAATCATAACCCCCTAACATATTAGAATCAATCACATAATCATAACCCCCTAACATATTAGAATCAATAACATAATCATAACCCCCTAACATATTAGAATCAATCACATGATCATAACCCCCTAACATATTAGAATCAATAACATAATCATAACCCCCTAACATATTAGAATCAATCACATAATCATAACCCCCTAACATATTAGAATCAACAACATACTCATAAGCCCCTAACATAGTAGAATCAGTAATATACTCATAACCCCCTAACATATTAGAATCAATCACATAATCATAACCCCTAACATATTACAATCAGTAACATAATCATAACTCCCTAACATATTAGAATCAATAACATAATCATAACCCCCTAACATATTAGAATCAATAACATACTCATAACCCCCTAACATAGTAGAATCAGTAATATAATCATAACCCCCTAACATATTAGAATCAATAACATAATCATAACCCCCTAACATATTAGAATCAATCACATAATCATAACCCCCTAACATATTAGAATCAATAACATAATCATAACCCCTAACATATTAGAATCAATAACATAATCATAACGCTCTAACATATTAGAATCAATCACATAATCATAACCCCCTAACATATTAGAATCAAGAACATATACGAAAGCCCGTAACATAGGACTTTGCATAGCGCCTAATCTTTAGAAGCTCCATGCGTTTTACAACATCTATAATGTTATGACTACAAAAAACAAAAAATGAAACACCATGGAATTGGAAAACATGCAAAGTGCTGAAAATATTTAAGGTAGGAAATATTATTATGTCTTTAATTTTGTTCTTGCAGTCGAGAAAGGTGAGTTTTAAGAGCACCCCTGAAAGAGATCACTGTGTATTTGCGTCTAATTTCAATGGGCAATTTGTTCCACGTTGTTGGGCCCTGGTATGCAAAAAGAGCGTCCATATGACAGTGTCCTCACATCGTATACTCATCAGATTCTTCAGGTAGATCACGTGAAAATAATTCGTCATCTTGGCATGCCGTCTGTATACTGTTCAGATTTCGCAAGTTTGCAATTGAGTCGCCAACACCATAGCCTTTTTTGACCTTACGTTTTGGTTGTAATCTGATGCCTTTGCGCTCCTACATATTTTCATATAGTCTGCCAATGGCCACGCTTGCTTTAGTAATTCTGGCGCTGATATCAATATCTATGTGGACTGGACATTACAGTGTGCTGACGTGACACTGACCATTTATTTTGATGGTTAGATTTAAGTTAAACTGTCCTAGTTAAGGTTGGTGCATCACCTCAATAATCTTGGTTTTGGTTACAATGATGCTTTCTTAAAGAAATACACGAAACAAAAGCTAATGAACATGAAAGGAACATAGAAATTAAAGATCCTAAAAATACACAACCGTTGATGATCTTTTAAAAGTCTATATTGTCGGATGAGACTCAACATTACTGGTGTGTGGAACCTTTGTTGTAAACAATTTTCCAATCAACAAGACAGTTTGAGTGACTGTTTCATTGGAATAAGACAGGGCGTGTTAGATTGAACACAGATTGCTGCAGACGACATTAACATAAACTCGGTTTTCTGGAGATAAATTACATGATGGCACATCTTGAATTTGTTCTCGCTATATCCAGCATCCATCAAACGATATTTATCATCGTGGCCTTTACAGACTTCTTCCAGACATTTGTTTCAATTACCGAAATGATCTGACTAAAATTAAGACCCTTACTAGAGAGAACATTAATCTGTGATCAAACGTGAATACAAATTTGATTATATTCGCTTTCCAAACTATATCCTCGGTCTAATCCAAATTTCTTGTCCCTACTTAATTTTCATTCCACCTGTTTATATGACAGTAATGTATGATTATTAATGTTGTAACAGACCATATGTTGAGAGTAAGAAATGGCTTGTTGCAAGAAAACATTTACTTTTCGAGTAGGATCTGGTTTCTGTAATTAACATTGTAGAAATTACATTTCGAGTAAGATTTTGTATCTGCAATTAGCGTTGTACAAATTACTTTTCGAGTAAGATCTTTGTTTCTGCAGCTAGCATTGTGAAGATTTATTTTTGATTTAACGTACTTAGCATATCTTTATCAAGTTTAAACGAGGCCTAAAAATCTTTGAATTCATCAGGAAGATTGTAAACATCAATAAGATGTTTAATTCAATTGACACAAATCATAGATCTCATGGCATACTGTAGTCAATATGTTGAAAATGGAACATCAGAATGAAACTGTAAAAGCTTATAATTAATGAACTCAGATCGATTTTATAAATTTTTATGAATTGCACCTACAAACTCTCCTAAAAGTTCAAACGAATCGTAATAAGCATATGTATGTATGTATGTATGTATGTATGTATGTATGTATGTATGTATGTATGTATGTATGTATGTATGTATGTATGTATGTATGTATGTATGTATGTATGTATGTATGTATGTATGACACACTCCTAGATATATACCGCCAAGGAGAATGAAGGTATTGGAGAAAAAAAAACTGAAGCAAAATTACTTTAATGTCTATGATGATGAACACTTTCAGATCGACTTAAATTCAGATCGACTTAAATAGGTGTTTCTATGAGATATAATAAAAATAATAATTAAAGTTAATAAAACAGCAGGTAAAACTCCGAATAGGTGAACATTATATCTTTCTAACAGCATTAATGAAAGATTTTAATTCTATCTTTCTATTAATAAAAGGATGTAAGTATATCTTTCTAACAGTTTTAGTCACATATAGAAATCCAGTTTCCTAACAGTATTAGTGACAGGTTGAAATCCTATCTCTTAACAGTGATTGTGACAGGTAGATTTTAAATGTCCTAACATTTTTAGTGACAGCTAGAACTACAGATTAATATACAGTTAAAAATCCTATCTTACGACAGTAAATAGTAGCAGGTAGAAATCCTATCTTTCAATCAGTATTAGTGACAGGTAAGAGATCATACCTTCCTAACAGTAATAATGACAGGTAGAAATGACACGTTCGCAGCTATTGGTAACATATAGAAATTCTATCTTCCAAACAGTATTAGTGACAGGTAGAAATCATATCTTCCTAACAGTATTAGTGACAGGTAGAAATCCTATCTTCCAAAAAAGTATTAGTGACAGGTAGAAATCCTATCTTCCAAACAGTATTGGTGACAGGTAGAAATAATATCTTCCTAACAGTGTTAGTGACAGGTAGAAATCATATCTTCCAAACGGTATTGGTGACAGGTAGAAATCATATCTTCCTAGCAGTATTGGCGACAGGTAGAAATCATATCTTCCTAACAGTATTAGTGACAGATAGAAATCATATCTTTCAAACAGTATTGGTGACAGGTAGAAATCATATCTTCCTAACAGTATTAGTGACAGGTATAAATCCTATCTTCCAAAAAGTATTAGTGACAGGTAGAAATCGTATATTCCAAACAGTATTAGTGACAGGTAGAAATCCTATCTTCCAAACAGTATTGGTGACAGGTAGAAATCATATCTTCCTAACAGTGTTAGTGACAGGTAGAAATCATATCTTCCAAACAGTATTGGTGACAGGTAGAAATCATATCTTCCTAACAGTATTAATGACAGGTAGAAATCCTATCTTCCAAACAGTATTGGTGACAGGTAGAAATCATATATTCCTAACAGTATTAGTGTGAAGTAGAAATCCTATCTTCCAAACAGTATTGGTGACATGTAAAAATGCTCTCTTACTAACAGCATTGGTGACAGGAAAAAGATCATACCTTCCTAACAGTAAAAGTGACAGATAGAAAGGCTATCTTCGTAGTTATTGGTGATAGGTAGAAATCCTATCTTCCTAACAGTATTGTTGACAGAAATGATATCGTGCGACAGTAATAGTGACAGGTAGAAATCCTCTGTTCGTAACAGTATTAGTGACATTTAAAAATGCTATCTTTCTAACAGTATTGGTGACAGGTAAAACTCATATCTTCCGACCGCAGTCACAGTTAGAAATCCTATCTTCGTTACAGTAATAGTGACAGGTAAAAATAGTATCTGATTTTTTTTATCGTTTAACGCCATTTTTCAGCACAATATAGGCTATACTGGCCGCAATGTATTAATGATGGAGGAAGAACACGGAAAATCCCCGGAGAGAACCACCAACCCACGAGAAGCTATTGGCAAGCTTTCTCATATAACAACATTAGCCGAATCTTAGACACGAACCCACGCAGACCGAGGTGAGATGGCAGTGATCCGTAATAAAATCGTATCTGCCTGGAAGTATTAAAAAGTTGCTGACCCAAGTTTCTGTTGTCCGTAAAGTATGAATATCTTCATATTTAAGTTACTTTTTAATTGGTACATTCTTCTTTTATCGATATAGTTAATGCTAATGAGTTTAATTAGAAAGTCAATGACTTTAATTAAACAGACAGTTAATGAGTTTAATTAGACAGTCAGTTAATGACTTTAATTAGACAGACAGTTAATGACTTTAATTAGACAGATAGGTAATGACTTTAATTAGACAGACAGTTAATGACTTTAATTAGACAGACAGTTAATGGCTTTAATTAGACAGTCAGTTAAAGAGTTTGATTAGACAGACAGTTAATGCGTTTAATTAGACAGATAGTTAATGAATTTAAATTGACAGACATACAGGCAAACACGCTGAAACAGAGACCGATGATATACCATTTGAAATGACAAAACTATGCAATTTCATACGATACAGTAAAATTGTCATATTTACATATTGGAATGGACTTTTTAAAATTATTTACAATGATAGCAAAAATGCAAAAAGCTGACAAAACCGTGAATTTCTCGTCTAATTCATCTAAACGAAAAGAAACAGCTAGTGGGCACAGAATAAAAACTATATTAGTAAGGCCCCATATTTAAAGAAAATGTTTCTTCTATACAATAAAAATATGGATACAAAACTGATATAAAAATGTCTTAAGTATGTCACCACGCCCGTTTTAATATATGACTTGCTAAGAGTCGCATTGACATGACTGTCAGTAGATGTACCCTCATTTATTTATAGTCCAGACAATGACCATTTCGTTTAAGTATGGCACCACGTCCACTGTATATATGATTTGCTAAGAGTCGCATTGCCATTACTATTATATAGCTAAATTTAGTTATTTCAGGTGTCATTTTATATGCATAAGTGTTGCAAGAGAAGGTATATTTGTGTTAAAATTTTCTAAATTCTCTCCATAAATTTAATAATAGTTAGTCCATGAGAAAGGAGTGCTTCTTTAGTCACTGTTCAATTTAGAGGCTGAGATTTGGGGTAAATATGTTATTATCAACAGCTATTCCACTCCGTTTGCAAAGCTAATTAAAATCAATTATAGCAAGTTTGCCGTAATAGTTAAACATTCATATTATTGACCAGTTGTTGGGAAATATGCATCTCTTTTAGCAGGTATAAAGTGCTTACAATAAAGTTGGGTAGTTATTGTTTAATTTGCAATCGATTTGCTCATAATGATACATTTTACAGGTAATTTCCTACTTAATGTAATCTTTTCAAAATTCTAACATACAGTATCAGTGGGTAAAGAGTGTATGGAGAGTAGATATATGACTTTATTTTGGATTACATTTTTTTAGCTTTTGTGCATTTTGATATGTAGATTATAGTTAGACAAAGGGCCTGCACCTAAGACAATAAGACTAGTAGTTTAGCTATAGAAAAAGGTCTTCGTAGTGTCAATACATTCATTAATCGCAGCTAAGATATCAGTAGACACACAACAATGGATGAAACAATTGATTCCCGCCAAAGCGCTGAATGCAATAAAAGGCTTAGGCCTAGTCATTGCTTCAGGATGGAGCTTAAGAGCACGGGATAATAGGACAACACTGTTCTTAATATGGGAGAAAAAAGAAGAAAATATACAAAGACCCAAGAGTTTCCGCAGAGGTGGTAAAAACATTCAGCGACCAAGAGAGATAACTCTACAGTCAGTTAGCAGCCCACCAGCTATAACTCAAATTATTAACAGCTACCAGCAGACGATACAGCCTACTGAAAAGCTACTCCACCACCAGGGGTAGCAAATCAACTAGGGTCTGGGCTTAACATCACTCCTGCACTTAAAGACCAAAAAAGACAACACTAGCCATGGTAGCGGCAAGTAAAAGTGTTAACAAGGCAATATCACCATGGCACAAGGAGGTCTTCGACGCAGAGACCATAGCAAGGGATTTGGAAATATCCACGTATTCTGAAGAACGTGAAGACGAAGAAGACAGGCAAGAAGTGAAAGCGGAGGATTGGAAGAAGAAGAACAACGTGAAAACACAGTACATGGGAATAGGGTCTGCAATATACGATATAAAGAAAGCAGGCCACTTTATAATTGCAGTAAAGTACACTGCATGGCGATCCATAGTCGCCTCTAAACCCAGGCTAGCACAATGGTACTACGGTGCCAGTATCCTCTCCACTTTCTACGATTCCGCCTACAACCAGTACCAACTCAGCGAACTTGTACAAGCTTCGGAATACTTATAGGAAATACATGGGTATGTATTTCCAGATATCAAAGAGTGCGAACAATGCAATCCAGCAAAATTCAAGAGTGATGTAGAAGGTCGTGGAATCTTCAAGCCACAAAAGCCATTTTAAGGGCTCTTATTGCCAAATTATCATAAGAGATTTCACTTTGGTTTGAAATCCAATTCGAGAAAACCACACAACTACCTTGATCATTTCTACCGATCAAATCAAAACTATGACTCGCCTAATATTGACGAATGTTTTTTTTAATTATATAGGTCACTTGGATCTAATAATCGTACAAAAATATAGGAAACGTTACATGTACCCTAAGTACTAGACCATTTTTTAAAAGAAGTTATAGTTAAATTTAAAGACTTGATTATTTGATTTAATTGCACAGGTGACTAACATATTATTGATTTTTGTTTCTATCCACTAGTACAACTGGATTGAATTTCATTCAAATAGGCTCTGGCGTTTCAAGTGGCAAAGTGTGGAGAAGCAAGATGATAAGCCAGCCCTGATTGGTTGTGGAAAACACGGCTGTACCTTTTGTAAATTAATCCCTTAACCACCACAAATTTGATTTCAATCCCTTATGATTTCAATCTTGATCGATTGTCACACTGTTTAGTCTTGAGGAATGGAGGAAAGCAATCCTAAATATAAAACGTACATCCCCCGGAGAGGGCAACCCTGGCTATGACATCTACAAATATCTCCCGATTAATCAACATAACATCAAACTAGACATGATAAACCTAATATAGCAAACTGGAAACATTCCTATTCTATGGAAAGAGGTGGTGGTCATAGCCATACTAAAGCCAGGAAAAGATCACACACACACACACACACACACACACACACACACACACACACACACACAAATAAACATAACATAGTACAGGCTTATTTCCTTGACCAACACCATCTTCAAAACCATGGACAAACTAGACATGATAAACCTAATATAGCAAACTGGAAACATTCCTATTCTATGGAAAGAGGTGGTGGTCATAGCCATACTAAAGCCAGGAAAAGATCACACACACACACACACACACACACACACACACACACACACAAATAAACATAACATAGTACAGGCTTATTTCCTTGACCAACACCATCTTCAAAACCATGGACAAAATGATCATAACAGGTTTAGCCACCACTCGGAACAAAATCCTCTAATAGCGGAAACCCAAAGTGGATTTAAAAACAAACGCACTACCATAGATCAACTTATTCGACTAGAAGCCAATATAAATGCTCTTCATTACAATAAATAAAACAACCCAGATAACCTAAACGTTACATCCAGAATACTACAATTTAATTCAAGAAAGATGCACATTTCCTGGGGATGCTATTTAATGAAACTCGACTCTTGAAACTCAAGATATAAATATTCTTACAAACATCAGGGGCACAACGTGGGGAGCCGATCAACAAACCATGCTTTTGATCTACAAGTCACTAATCAGGGCCAAACTTGATTACGGCTACCAGGTGTACGCCTCGGCAAATAAGGAACCACTTACCAAGCTTGATGACAAACAATACAAAGCACTCAGACGATGTAAATCTCAAGAGACTGGCAACTCCAAAAGCATAGCAAACATTCTAGAAGATGCAGTGCAAGCCATTAGGGAGGTCGCGAATAAGCAACGAACCATTCATGTTCTATGGGTACCTTCCCACATCAATATGTTCTGCAATAAAAAAGCTGACTAAAGGGCAAAACACAATCTTCTAAACACTGAACTACAGCGACTATAATACAGCATCTATGAGATATACGGTCTGATAAGAAGCAGGAGAAACAAGAAATGGCAACAACTTTGGGAACTTCACCAAAAATGGTAGGCACTTGTACCAAATACAAAAAGAGGTCACAAGGGTAAACAAAACACCTAAAGTTCTCGAAGCCACCAATGTAAAAATAATCAATAGAAACAGTACATGGAAAACTCTACTCCATAACAGCTTCATGAAACACCTCAACAAGGGAGGAGCTTCAACTATTAACTGCCCTCACTGCCCCGTACCAGAAACCATGGAATACGTTTTCAACACTTGCCTCAAATATCGACCAACGAGCTAGTTTCCAAGCAGATTAAAGGAAAATGGAATACCTTACAACATACCCTGTATTTCTAGACAGGATAAGCAACAAGAACATCAATAATACGTGTAGGAATATAATTCGATACCTCAAACAGATTCGTAAACATCAAATATAAAACGATAGATACGTGTAATCAAAATAACATTAAATAGGAGTGGCAAAGCAGTAAGGTAAGATTGCTAGCTAAAGTGCAGTCCATGTGAAGCATCACTTCTCTTTTGCTTATTAAAGAAAATATCTTTTATCTAGCTTCCTACCTTATATTTTGTTTTCGTGTTCTGTTTTCTTATTTTCTTTATATTATTATTATTATTATTATTATTATTATTATTATTATTATTATTATTATTATTATTATTTTCTTACACTACTAATCACCAATGGCTGGAGTAGAAGTAACCCCACCCACATATGTCCCGTACATATCTGATATAACGAGACCAACATCGACAACAGGTCAAGACACATGCAACAAAAGACTGGTAAGAACTAAACCAACATTCAATGACCTTAGGTCCTAACTGTGGCGTTTTGCCCGACCCAAAATTAAATTAGAAATATGTATAATCAAAGTAATTCGGACAAGCCACTGTTTAATGTTAAACATAACCGCAGGCTAACACTATCCCTTACGTAAGTTCGCCGTGGCTAGGGTGGGAAGCCCGACCAAGGCCGTCAGAAGTGCAATTATCACCTTGGTGTGGAAAGCACTTGTGTAGATCAAAGAAGTTGCCAGAAGGAGTGGACGTGCCTTACCTTCTTGATACGCAGACTGACAGCCAGGTTGACTTGGTCGCTTAGTCGATTGGACAGGGCCACAGCGCTACCCAATCAGAATAGAGTTATGGTGGGACCCTGAATTTGGCTAAGTATGACATCCTTAGACCTGCCAGCAAGATTTAGTTCGTTATAGTTCGTTAGAGAGATTGCCAGAAGATAGCAACTCCGATCAGCCATGCGTTATTGGCGGGAAAAAAACCTTAGGACTGGATTCTAAGTGTAGCTTCTAAAAGGTCAGTGAGCTAGTTGTTCGATCTTTGCTGAATGCGACTGCATTTAATTGTAGATCGTAGATATACTTATTATTATTACCAGAATCGTAGTAGGAAGAATTATTTTGTGATGTTAATATGTTTGCATATTTTGAAGAATGAATTGATATTTGTAAAAAATCATATCATATTGCCTGCTAGCCGTCGTAAGAGTTAATATTATTATAATTCGCTATGTGGTTATTTTATAGTAGACTAGCACATTTGTTCATGCGATTATAGATTTTGCCATTGCTGAATTGAATTGTATCTTTGAAATGGTTGCACTGTGAGAAATTAGTTATATGAATATTTGAATATTTATGTACGCTTGTGGGAGTGGAGTGTACAGACATGCGTCTGGTTGTTGTAATATTGTAAGTACAATGAGATTAAATATATATATTTGGATATACTGATGTTTACCCTGTAAGGAGTGTGTGGGAATTTCAATGTGTATGTATGCGTGACATTAAAAGTAATAGCATTATCTGATGGTTAATTGATGAGTTAGTGTTAGGTGAGATTCGATAAACCATATGTTAACGCCTTGTGGTTTTCACAGGAAGCTTCGAGGGACAGGCCAGTGATAGTGGTCCCAGTGTCTCCGATAGAGAGACGGAAGAAAGAGAAGGAAGGAGAGAAGTCGGGAGAGGAAGCTTCGAGGGACAGACCAGTGATAGTGTTCCCAGTAGTCTCAGAGAGAGAGAGAGAGAGAGAGAGAGAGAGAGAGAGAGAGAGAGAGAGAGAGAGAGAGAGAGAGAGAGAGAGAGACGGGATAAAGGAGAAGGAAGGAGATAAGTCGGGAGAGGTGAAATCCAGGAGGAGTGGGAGGAACGAAATAAAGAAATGAGTAGAACCAAAGGCCAGGGGAAAATAGAACTCACACTGAAAATCACGAGATGAAGTAGGCTATCACTTGGAGGACGAGTGATTGTGTTTATCATTTAAAATTATCGACTTTATTAAATTGTTATTATTTTAAATTTCATCTTCGTGTTCTATATAATTTAACCGTCGGCTGTGCTGACTGGAGGCTCAGAGCTGTACATCTATTTCGTCATTAATTTAACTTTATAACTTCACGAGCCAGGGTGGAATTTCCATAATATTTCAATTAATATATTGGAAATACCCCACCCCAACCTTTGCAAACGCTACACTAACCATTTTTAAAAATATAAGGTGACCTAAGAACAGTCATCAGGGTCCCGGCACAAGGTGGTACTAAAGCATATAATACCATCATACGCCCCAATTTATCAACACGCAGCACATAAAACCACCAAAAGTGTGCTGGCCAAACGTATCAAACTATAACGAAAGATACAGGAGCACAATGTATGCTTTTTAAATTCTTCGTCGCTATCAGCCGCAAACACCACCAGCTAAAATACTCCAAGTCAGGCCTTGTAGACAACCACCAAGTTCTGGAAAGACAGCCAAACAGCACAACCACATAAAAAAAGAAAGTAACAATAAAAAGAATGAAAAGGAACTAAGAAAGCACCGTGACAGGGTAGAAAGAGGCAGACTCACTTTTTTCGGGGGGAGGGGGGGGGGAAACTGGCGCTAGGAAACATATTAGCAAACACCAAGGTGGACCCCTCACAGCGACAAGACGGTGTTGTTAAGAGATTTTCTAATTAGGCTCTCGTTGCCACACTCCTCCCCCTTTTGTTTTAAGATGGGCGTAAAACTGGTGCTAGGAAACATACTAGCAAATACAAGAGTGGAACCCTCACAGCAGCAAGCATCTGTCGCCAAAAGAGTTTCCACTATGGCACCTGTTTTTATTTGGTATTTTTCTTTCCAGGTTTTACTTTGGCTTGAAGACCGCTTTTGATAAAAGCTCTAAACCCACAAACCCTAACCCGATCCTTTGGACACCGCCATAAAAAAATTAACAATCTAGAAAAGCAAAACCAAAAAGGGTGATTCCAGTATACTTAGGGATACTGAATCCCAGCCTGAATGATCAATGTTTAGAAGAACAAAAGTACACCACGTACACGAAATTCCAAACTACACTAAATAATGAATTTACACAACTCACACGATTAGAATAATTACACGAGTGATTTACACAACACATGAACAGATATGTGTGTGTCAAATAGTATCACTGGATTGGATTTGAGTCTACGAGTTCTACATGAACAGATATGTGTGTGTCAAATAGTATCACTGGATTGGATTTGAGTCTACGAGTTCTATTGTTGCGGGGTGAACAGTCTTCATCGGTACCTTCCTTGGCGTTCTGAGTCCCACCGGTCACTGGCCTTCCTTCCGCGTCCAGACATATTCGTTAAGTGCGACATTTGCACATAAGTACGGTTACTGAGGTGGCACCGTCCACACAGTACCGACTAACTGAAAATCCTGACTTTCAGGACTTCACCGGTCGCGAATGCACCTGGTGCGTAGGCGACCTAGATCCAATTATGTATGTACGCAATGCAAGAAGTCAGCATGAGGAACTAGATGTATTAGAGGTACATTCAATATAGGAAAGAAAAAACCCTCTTGCTTGTGATTAATTCCCCATAGAGGAGTTACATCAACTGTTCGCTATTACATGATTGTGAGTAGATGTACCCTCGTTTCATTTGTAATCCAGACAGTGATCATTTCATTTAAGTTATAGCGAAATTCAGCAAGTGTTGTGCTAAGGAGATATTTTCTTTGAAATTATGTATCGCGTATACAGAATACATCAGAGTTTTCCGCCTTATGTTTTATGATTGTCAGGCCATGATAGTTTGAGTAAAACCTGGTGGACGATCGTTATTTCATGCTATTGGGAGTAGGAGCTGGTGGACGATTGTTATACCATGCTATTGGGAGTAAAAGCTAGTGGACCGAGGTGTCAATTCAATCTTGAAGATGCGAAGATTGCGTGCGAGGAACTGGCAGGAGAGTTTGAAGCAAATTGAGTTACTGAAAACGATATTGTATCGTGCCATCCTGCAAAATGGTAACACTATAAAAGATAAATTGATTAAGTGGTTAAAATCGTGCACTTGTTAATATTCTGCTTTTGTATATCCGTAATAATAATAATAATAATAATAATAATAATAATAATAATAATAATAATAATAATAATAATAATAATATAATAATAATTATTATTATTATTATTATTATTATTATTATTATTATTATTATTATTATTATTATTATTATTATTATTATTATAGAAGGTGGATCATAAATCAATTAGCATCATCCCTTGAGGTTCTCTTAAGTTAAAAGGTATAACAATCTGTATCATCCACAAGTTGTAGTTATTACTTTTTGAATAGATCAGTTGTATTTTATGTTATACTCTAGTAGCAACACATAATTACCCTTGAATTTTGTCTTAAATGTTGTAATATTTTATCTTTATGAATAATTTCGTCTATTGGTTCATCTAGTTTTTCTAGTATTTTTTGTTTGGCACAATGTAGTATATTACTTATAAATTAATAATATTAATTGAGCCATCTCATCAACACTGAAACTAAACATTCTTATTTGTTTCTCACTGATTAAAGTACAGAGTTCCGGGTAAATTCCGTGGATGTTCGCAATGAATTCTAATCTGAATGTGCTGATGTAACCAATGTATGGATGTATCACAATGATATAATCCTGAACGTTTTTGAAGGAGTTCTCAATAATCCAAAAGTATTGTTTTAGTACACACGTTAATGAACATTTTACAATTCCAGTGCATAATTTAAATAAATGATTAATTTCAAACCTATAACAGACTACATCTAAAACTATTATCATAGATTCTCAATGTCTGATATTAAGATAGAAATGAATAATTGTTTACATAAAATTATAATATTCATCACCACGTGACATGTGTCCCAATATCATGTTCTGAAATTGTAAGCAAGTTCTTCTATAAAATACCAACTAGTTTACATGGTCAGCAACCATAACTGCAACAATCAGGTAGACATCAGAATTTCCAAGGTAAAACCAAGTTCCTGAACTCAAATTAAATTTAACATATTTTTAAAAGAAAGCAAACAAGATATTAGTCATGTCGAACCAAACTCCAACAATTATAGAAGGAAAAGGACGCCCAATAACCAGAAAGCAAAAGGCAGAACAAAAATAAGGTCAAACGACACGAGCGGTTGCACGATAACAGTCTGGGAGTAAAAACAAGGGTACACCGTCAGCACAGATTTAAAATTCGAAATGAACAATAAAGTTCAACACAAGTAACAGTCAAGACGGCGCCCAAACAATTAGTGTCAGCGTAACTCAGGCATCAGGCTGTGGAATGCGGAATGGGAGTGTGGACATGGGATCGAGTAGCAATCTAAACAACATTCAGTGGACATTATGACGGTCATTGAAGCCTACAATAAACTTAAATAATAGGGACCTCGTGATTGTAGACCTCATCGTTCAAACAGGTTCCCAGAGGCGAACTAAACACACGTTTATGGAGCCTATTCACCTGAAGCAGTTTCTGTTTAGGCCTTCAGAGGATAACACTAATACATTTAAGGGCTCATATAGAATTCGCTTCAAATGCCTAAGGGAAACCCAATTTTGATAATACATTTTTCATATTAAAATATGATCCTTCAGTCAGATTTCGGAAAGATTGCTGGACTAATTAAGACCACAATAAACATTAGTAAGTGATTGTTTTAAGAATACATTTACCATCATCAATAAACATAGCGTCATATAGACAGTTGTAACCTTATCATTTCCATTGTATCATTTTTTTAAAACTCAACACCACAAGGCATTATAGGAACAATACAAAATTTTTGATATTCAGTGACAAATGTTAAATTAACCTCGTCATCATGCTTACACTCGCGTGCTAGGTCTATGGATAGTTTTCTAGATAAACTCACTTGTGCACAGACGCTAATCATTCCATCACGGCGGGCTCTTGTTAATTCCGATGTCTCCAGATCGGCCAGTCCGTCGCCATGCTTGCTCCCTCATGACCTGCACTCATTATCCAGTGTCAAATACTGTAGTGGACACAACATACACATCAAAAACAAGTTTGTGAGTCAACGTATATTCACAAGTCCACTCAACACAAATACATTATTGTGGCATGTAATAAAATTATAGTATTTTAACTATAACGCGTGAAATAACTATAATGTCCTGTTCATGTGATAACCAGTTATTTGATACAAAACGTAAAACCATAAAAATCGTCGTTTCTTGCTTGATTTGCAGATACGAAGTATTTTTTCGATCTGATCCATCAAACGGTTGAGGGATAATTGTTCACAACTTCTGGAGTTGTCAAAAACATTGTTCATTTTAAATAAATATATTCCATCTATGTATTAAGTGGAGTGAGATCTATCTTTATAGAGAGACCCTTCAATTTGAAGTTGAATTAATCAAAGAAAACTGACTCAATCAAATCTTCATATTTGAACTTAGGGTAGGGGTTGAACCTATTAGTGAATTGAAAACCATTTCATCAATTCATATTTGTATTTGTATTTGACAGACGTGTCTTGAAATAAAGTTTTATGAACGTAAAAATACACAATTGACCGTTTTTGAAAGTGACATGCAAATGAACTTGCACCGAGAGACGTCCATTACAACTACGACGTGTCATTGAATTCGAAGCGAAGTTTTGTGAGATTAGCATACATAAGTCCAATCAAACGCTTTACTAAGTGCACGCTGATAAATATGAAAGGGTTCTGAGTAATCGAGATTGCTCACTCATGTGTAGTCACATGCGCTTGCCTACAAAGTTATTTTCTGTTATTTTCACATAGATTAACAAATTTATCTTTAACATATAAATCTTCACTACTGGTAAGGAGCAAATGGATGACACCCGCTTCTGTCATTTGTTCCCATCAATAGACAATAAGATGGTCGTATATATGATTGTCATGTAACGCTAGATATTCTCTGTTGGACAGTAAGAATTTTGGATATATTTTCTAAAAAATCTATATTCACAATACAAATGCGTAACCATAAGCGTTCATCAGTAAAACGACAACAGCGGCTGGGGAGGAAACGCAAAATATTAATTCATAACCTAGCACCATATATAAAGGCACAAATGTATGTCATTGAATTTAGGTTTTCATAGATGTGGTCGAACTATGCATGAGTTAAACATGAATGCAATAACGCAAGTGTCTACATAAAAGAATGTTTTGTTTACAAGTTTTTAGGGATAAAAGCGTGTTCAAAACTATTTTCATTGTATGAAGGATATTATTCCGGAGAATAAATATGTTAATTCGATTAGTAATAAATCCGCCCATCAGGATGTATATATATATATATATATATATATATATATATATATATATATATATATATATATATATATATATATATATATATGTGTGTGTGTGTGTGTGTGTGTGTGTGTGTGTGTGTGTGTGTGTGTGAGTGTGTATTCTGATTAAATTCGTTGATGAAAAAACATCGAAGTAAACACAATTATCGTGAAGCCAGGCTGGTTACAACAGCACGATATTATGAAGGAATACATTACATTTTGTTAGGTACATATATGCATGTGTATACATTAAAGTTTACTGTAGTTAAATATACACATTTGTATTCATTGAATTTTACTGTAGGTAAATATACACATTTGCATTTCCTAAGATTTACAGTACAGAGTTAAGATTTTGTAAATATTGCGTAGGGTTTTCCAAGAATTGTCGTTTTCCTTGGTTAAAATTTGTGGTTTCAGAACTTGTTTTCATGTTAAAGCCATCGATATATATTACTGTTTGTATCACTGTTAATAATGCACATGAACCGTAAAAGGGATATATGTCACCTACATTTTATAAGCGTACTATTATCTTTTGAGCCGTAGCTAATAACCGGATATTCTTTTGTACCCTGAAGTTTCAGACAGTACTATTATATGATAAAAGCAATTATCCAGTATACAATGAAGAGTAACAGGTCTGACGTTCTTTTATCATTGTACTTGGATGACTGAATGTCAATGACCAAATTGTATGGATTATTAATGCATGGAACCAAATCTTACAACATGTGTCTGAAATTTTTTATAACAAAAATCTTGTTTGTTTAGTTTTTAAAGGCGCTCCAGCACACTTAGGCTATTTAGCGCCTTACAATAGGTTGTATTTATACATGTTTAAAATACTAAAAGGTTTTATATCGACCAGCGACATACAAAACCAAATAGTTCAAAGTAAAATGGTAAGATGTTGGTAACAGTAAAATATGAAGCTTCCCAATCAATGGGAAATGTAAATGGTGTATGTTGATGAAAAGATGTTGAAAATAAGAGGCCGTATTTGCATTAGATAAAAATATTCTAGGTGATGGCATGCAAGTTATAGTTTAAAATAAAGATTTACTTCCTTCAGGAAATCTAAAATACTAGAGATTTGTATAGTATCAAAAAGTTGCTACATGTCATGTTCATTATAGTATTTATCACGCGTAGGTTGAAGGTCGGAACACTCGGTCATAAAGTGCTTAACAGTGAATGGTTCATTGCAAGAAACGCACTCTGGTGGATCTTCACCTTTTAGTATGTGGGAGTGGGTAATGTATGTATGACCAATTCTGATTCTTGCAATGACAACCTCCTCCCTACGGATAGTTCTGTAGGAAGGAATCCATTCTCCCAAGGTTGGTTTGATGGCATGAAGTTTGTTAAAATCCGATGGTTCTTGGGATAGAGCCATCTTAGTAGCCCGGTCTGCTTCTTCATTACCTCTAATACCAAATGGCTAGGTAGCCAACATTATACTATATTGTAGGAGGTACTAAGCTCCGAGATTTTGACGAGAACTTTGACTAATAATGGATTATCCAGTTTTATATTGTATAGCGACTGAAGCACTGATAATGAGTCACAGAAGATAATGCTTAAAGATAACAAAAATCTAAACAAGTGACAATTATTTAAATCCCTTACACGAATTGTGCTGGCTCAATGGTTATGAAGAACATCAAACTCCGTTTTTGTATAAGTAAATAGAATAAGGAAAACAATCAATTTTGATGCAATTAATAACGTGAATAAAAAAAATACCAATTACTGCTTCTTATTACCTAACTGGCACAGTATGTGTATTAAGAAAAAGCAATGTTTTGCTTACTTTAATAAATATATAAATTATTTAGCATGAACTTATCAAATTTTTTTTAATAAAAAAAACAGTAAATTAAATGTCATAAACCAATTTGTATAGAACGGTGAAAGGCTTGCTTATAACAAGAAAATAGTATGGAAAGGTTTACAAGATTTTAAACGATTTGACACAAAGGGTGTAAAAAGATTAAATTGACTGCATTTAAAACCAAATTTATAGGAACATTGAAAGGCGGGATTGAAATGATTAAATAATAGGAAAATGGTTAATTTTGTTGTATTTATGGCTGAAAAAGTTTATATAAAGAAATATATAAAATAAAGCACTGCCTTTTCTAGCAAGCGTGCCAGAATCGAAATTTATCTAATACAGGAATCTTTGCACTTCCCCCATGATCTCGATTTTGCAACCACTATTTTGTTTTGGAGTGTTGATTTATGGAAAGTATAGCGATCAGTTTGGAGAGGAACTATCAAATAAATGGCCCTGCCCGATAGGCGATGAGACTGAGAGCTGAACAGTTCAGAGAGTAACTGCCAACTGCATGGGTTTGTCAGTCAGGTGGCTAGACTAACAACAGGCCATAAATCTGACGTTGGAAAAGTAGCGACCCATGTTTACTTATCAAACGTGGATGTAGTTAGTCATCAGTATTACACAGGTAGATATCATAACGTCTTGCGGTACTTCCATACTTAGCTCTCCAGGTTATTACCCTGCATACATTTTAATTATTATTTTCTTCAGTTATATCTTGTTGTAACTAAACAAATAGATTATTTCAACAACATGCATGAATTTTAGTTTTTGCAATCAACTGTAGACGGTGACGATTACAATCAGGTATAGTCTAGTTTAATTTTCCCTATTTTCATCGATTGCTTGTTTTTATGAATGTATTAGTCATTTTATTTTTAGTTTAAACATATTGAGAGCAAGCTGAATTTCAGCGACAGACGGCTACATAAATATTTCTATCATTAACAAATTAAAATCGTTAAGCCATCAAACCGACGACAAAGTCAATTAAATAATCCTAAACATGTCCGCCATCAGCCGTTACACTAGCATATTTCATTGTGAAAATTAGAAGGAAAGCCCGATTAAGTCCATATGCTTAAGATTGATTGATTGAGGAAAAAGGTTGTCTTCCTGGTTTATAATCAGTCGTATAGCATGGTAAGCATATTCTCACATCTCCACAAATGCGGTTTAAGTGATGCAATTTGTTTGCTACACAGCTGAAAACTGCTGATCGTCGATGTATTTGATTGTAGATTATAGTATCTTTATTCCTTCGATTAGCATCGTTATTTCAATGTTATTGTAATTTGTAAATATAATGTATTGATTAAAATCGGTACGTGTAGACAAGTTGTAATTCAATGAAGAAAAGCTGATTTATTTAATTGATGTTTTAATTAAATGATTTGTTAACATTTAGATTATTCAGATGAGAATTAAACTTCTAGTTTTAGCTATTAATTGAATTTTTAACTACATCAATATATTGAAAATTCCAAAATTATTTTTTCATTTAAATTTTCTTCCCAAACAAATATTGTTCCTGCTTAATTTTCTGTTTTATAAGTGAGACTCAATGATGAATATATATTGACTTCATTAGAGAGTGCTGATCTTAGTTATCTACCACGTGTGAAGACTACTTATCTCAGATGAGTGTGTACGTACGTGTATGCATATGTGTGTCTTAGGGGATTTTAAACGTAGCTTTAACAATTTTTCAGGTATATCACTACGATATCTTCTTTGTGGTAGTTTTATAGTTATGTCTAGCACTGGGGCATCATGTCGCAGACATGCACCATGATGTCCTACCCAGTCACATTATCCTGACACCAGACCGACTAGTCCTAACACTAACCTCTTAACGCTGAGCGCTAAGTGAGGCAGCTGCTAGTAACATTTTATAATACTTTGATATGAATTGGCAGGGGTTCGAAACCGCCACCTCCCGCATCCGAGATGGACACTCTAATCAAAAGACCAGTGGGGTGGTCTATGTAAGATAAAGGAATTCTGTTTGCCTCGTTGCTTGAGTGCAAACCATATTATCTATCTATCTATCTACCTACCTACCTATCTATCTATCTATCTATCTATCTATCTATCTATCTATCTATCTATCTATCTATCTATCTATCTATCTATCTATCTATCTATCTATCTATCTATCTATCTATCTATCTATCTATCTATCTATCTGTCTATCTATACATGGTCTTCCTGATGTTTCCCATGGTCTTGATTATAATTTTAGTCACAGATTGTAACATAATAGCAACTATTTTTTGAGAAATGAGTTTTCGACCCTCATCCTGGTTCAACAATTGTGTCTAAGATTTTGTATAATGTTGTTTAGTTGACAAATTTGTTAGCATTGCCATAACATTATAAAGTAGATCAGTGTTATTGTTTCGTTCATTATATATGGTTGTGTGGAATTTTTTATTCAAATTATTATTCACTAAAAATACAAAGTGCTCCTGTATAATATTCTTGGGCTGGAACATTAGTTTTAAATCATGGGGACAAGACATTTGTAGATTATATATTGGGATACATCGGAAGACTGCTAGTGCATCACCACACCAAAGGACAGCGGTACTTTGCATATTCGTGACTACGGGCACTTTAACACAGTCAATATTGGAACTTATTTCGAATACCGCTGGAACTTTATAAATTTAGACTTGTGGCATAAATTTATTACTTTTTGTGATTCAATTCACATTACGATAAGATCATTTTAAAATTTCACTAAGCATTCTAGGTAAATAAATTATGTTTTGAATTTGAGAAAATTTAGCTTTTGCATTTCTTGATACGTAGCTTAAGTTCATAGAGTCTTATATATAATAATAATAATAATAATAATAATAATAATAATAATAATAATAATAATAATAATAATAATAATAATAATTTTTATCTTCCTATGCCAATTTTAGAGCAATTGAATATTGTGCAAAACTGTTTGCTTGTTTCACGTTATAGGAATTGACTGAGGAATAAAGGGGTGTTTCAATTTATTGATTAGTTTTAAATTGCAACCGGCACCAAGTCGTTGAACTTTCTGCGGAATAACTTAATTGCCACATCTCCTAACAGATGGTGGTGGATAAGAGACAAAAGCTTCGATTATAAATTTTAAAGACGCGGTCTTTGCAACAACACCAAACAGCTCGAGAAAGAGCTGCCGCGCATATGCATACCGTACATCGTATACATCACAGTTCCTGCGATGTCTTGACCCGGCATATGTTCACTCGATTTTTATAGAAAGTGTCTTCCCCATCTCTGATGGCAATAAACGCATCCTGATTTAAAATCGGGACTGAGACATGTGAAATACGAAGGCTGTCATTCAAGGGATTACTAAATTAGTGTTTAATATAAGCTGAATTTAAAATTGGTGTGTAACTTATTTAGAATAACATACCACTATGCATCTGGGGTTAAAGATATTGTGTTGGTGGCGAAGTGCAATTTCCTCCGTACTTGTTTGTGAATCAATAATTCCCACACAAGTGAAACAGACAGACAGGTATTTCCCAAAAATGTCAATTATTTTGTGCTGTATTGTTAGTGATTAAAACACCGTTTTGTTAAAATTCCATATCTAACATTATATTAACAGTTATTTAAAATGGCAATATGTATGTATGTATGTATGTATGTATGTATGTATGTATGTATGTATGTATATATATATATATATATATATATATATATATATATATATATATATATATATATATATACATATATATATATATATATATATATATATATATATATATATATATATATATATATATATATATATATATATATATATATATATATATATATATATATATGTGTGTGTGTGTGTGTGTGTGTGTGTGTGTGTGTGTGTGTGTGTGTGTGTGTGTGTGTGTGTGTGTGTGTGTGTGTGTGACCTGTAACCTTCAGTATGCCGGAGAAACTGAAAAGCTGCACTAAACGATCAACCTCATAGATCTGATTCAGTGACAAACAAGTTGTACTGAAGCCCAAAGCCTGGTCGTAGAACACTTCTCATCCCCTGCCACACTTTCAGTGATATAACTCTTATTGTAATTGCTCACAACCCCAACTGGAGTTCCGAAACCAGGAAAGAAAAGAAGTCTTACTGAATGCGCCGCCTTACAACATTGAAACCATGCGATTTAAACCAAGAAGTTTTGAAAAAGGCAGCTATGCACAAATACAATTCTCTTTTCTCAGAATGTACTTAATAGCCTTTAATTTTTCCAGCATCCGCAACAAATTGAAATAAACTAGTTAAAACATAACACATTAAAGGTTTAATTCCTGTTGTAACAGTTAAAACATAACAAATTAAAGGTTTAATTCCTGTTGTAACATGTAACAGACATGTAAAGTGTTACAAACACAACGATTTTGTGTTTTAATTGTCTGTCTTGTCTATGTTTTATATTTGCCTCTGAAAAAGACTCATTACGAGTCAGAAGCACTAACGCTAGTTAGATAGTTACATTGTGCTGTTGGTTGTCAGTTTATTGAATTTACGTTGTAATGGAATGAGAAAGAAATTTAAAACTAACAGATAAATAATTAAATTAAAAATGCATAACAGTATAATGAGCGCAAGAAATGTGTTTACAAATATAATCTCAGATCATTTTTGCTTGAAAATATGCGATCGTGTGAACAAAATACACAGTCGACGTACTACGTGTATAATGTAACTTTGTACAGTTTACGGCAGTTCAGTAATATGACTGAAATGAAGTGGAGCACTCGTGTTGCGTTTGATCTGCAGTTTTCCTTGTACTAATCTGAAAAGTACTATTGCAGCTGCCACTATTACTACTAAAACTATCATCTACTATAGACGATTTATCTTATTTTTATTATAGTTGCAAAACTTTCAGATGTCATCGACAAAATCGATCCCAGATTACGACGATTTCAAGAAGAAACAAGATGAAAAATTTCAAAAATTTGTATAAATTATAAAGTAATAAGAAGAAACATGCCTACATAAACATGAAGAAGAGAAAACTGTCGAGTCGTAGTCTGAGTCGTGGTCTGAGTCGTGGTCGTCACTCGTTCAAGATCGAGACAGAGACACTGATCGAGCTCAGTTATGAGAGAAGAGAGCTCTTCAGTAATTACATGTATTCTTTCAAAGTAGTGATAACAAAATGTCGGCGCCACTTGGATGAGTCTTGTAGCGCAATTATTCTGATCGACAAAACACCATGCCCCTATCCTCTTGAGAGTTCCTGGTCTGGCCCTCTCCTACTCGCTGAACTACGTCTAAATGTGCCAGCTCCTGTCCTGTAATTATACCACCAAGCGAAAGCACGTGGCAAAATCTAAGAAGCTAGATTTCGGAACAAAGTACATTAACCTTTAACCTCAAAACGTAGTTATAACAAAGCGACAGTTAGCTTTAACGAAAACAAACTTACTGCCCATGGATTTCATCACTATAGATATCTCTTTTATTGAGGATTCAGTCATATATGTAACATATCATTTTTAGGAATTGCAATACTCTAGCATTCTTTTAATGACAATTTGGATATATAACGGTTGTGCTGAAGTACTATGAATTCACTCAAAGACATTTGCATTAATAGTTCTATTGGAATTACAGTAAATTAATTTAAAGGCACTTTGGGATTGTATCAACAACCTCTTCTGTACTGCTGACATTTCAATACAGCAGTGACATCAGATGGAATTACCTTTGAAACTGATTTGGATTACTTTTCGATCATAAAAAACTTGTTGGGTTTGCTATGTTGTTTTACGTAGTGTAAGCTCCTAGGAGTGGCAACATGAGTTAGATGGAAGTATTAACATTGTGTTTAAACAAGGTGACACAATCCCTCTGAGATAACAAAATAATTAAGCGCACTAAAGCACTCGACAGATTAAAATGGATTCGAAGAAAATACACTTTTTTCTCAAGACTGAGAATTCGGAAACCAAAGAAAATACGATTTTATGTTTTCTTTAATTATTTCATTTTTATCCATAATAAAGTAAGGAACCATATATTAACCAATTATTTTCTTTTTATTATACCTATATTCGTGGATTATAGATACGTTGGCTCAGAATCTCTTGGGACGCATGTTTCAGAAACATTTGCATCCTAAATTGTGCATCAGCATGCAATATGCATAAAAGTCAACGAAGAGACTAAAAACATTTGACCTTCACGCACAACTAAATATAACAGAAACTGTGTATTTTGTATTTGACATAGTCCACTCTCGAATTCAATATGTACCTGACTAGAGATAATGATTGTTTATATAACTTAATATGTAGCTAATATTTCACTGAGAATGAATATAATAAACATTCGGATCATTATCAATGGAGGTGAGCATGCTGAATCGTATTCAATGATTTCGGAATTCCTCAATGGAAATAATTTGGACCTGATGTTTATCATGTTCTTTGTTATAATTTTAATAATATACCATTTCTTTTTTACAACTTAGCATGTTCTAGAAATGAACCTTGCATCTCATCCAGCTTCTATTTTTGTGTTTGAGCTTTTCATGTAATGTCTACTTGAGAAATTACTCATCCGTGCATTAACACATTAAAAATCGGTCTTATTGTTGTGTTCAATATTTCATTTCAATACTATTCTTGGACAGAAACATTAATTTTAAGTTATAGTGAATTCGGACAAGAACAATTTTGGATTTTTTTTTATTGCTATACATCAAAATAATTTTAGAACCACATCACACTTCAGGACATTAGCACATAGCCAGATTCGAGACTACAGATACATCAGCACTTTCAATATTGAAACTTATTTTGGAATACCATTGAATTTTGGATGGAACTTTATTCATTTGGCTTGTAATACAACGTTTAGGACCTTTTTCAAGTAAGTTCACATTCACATATGTTTTTTTCTTCAATATGTATTTTTATTTTATAGGGAATTGAATTATTGTTTAATTACCAAAACTCACAGTTTTCGCTCTCTTGTGTTACATAGTTTAAGACCACAGAGTCGTAATAACAAACATACAATAAACATCATGGTATCCTTAAAGTTTTGTGAACGAAATAAGCTTTCTAGTGGCAGAAAATGTGCCTTCGTGCTTTTTTAGGAAGATTTTTAGTGGTATCATCCGCTAGTTGTTTCACTTCGTGATACATATACAAGAAGATTGTGCGACATTATTTTTGTTAAAACATTTAATTACCGAACTATGTATTCGTCTTGGCATAAAGTGTATAAACTTAAATAGCAATAACACAGTATTTAAGACAATTTAACAATGTAATAAACAAGATGATTTTCTGATAAAGAGGCAATGATAGCACACATGTACACATAGGTATTTAATTTCAGTATTTATAGACTACTATATCGTCGTGGAAACTAAACACCGTATAATATAGACACGGATATACTTTGAGACGAATTAATCGTGTCTTGTCAATCGAGGGCTGTTCAACAAAGGGCATGGTGGTGTTTGGGAAGACCAGAATCAATGTGTAAGTGTAAAAATGGAGATATCCATCAATATACAGTTTACATCTTTCTCGTGACAATAATAAGATTGCCACTAATAACGAACATGCTGGTGAAGTCGATTGAGATGCTAGAGATATTGTCAAGTTTGTCAAATATGATATTTTTGGTCTTGCTGGCGGACCAGCAGACATCCATCAAAAGGAACCTTCAATTTCCTAACTGTCTGAAGATCAATATAATCTTTCCCTCAAACTGCCCCCAATCAAAATATGTTACGAGAGTTTTTCATATAAACTTCATCGGAAATGACGTATTTTATCAATAAACTGTCATGCTTTGACCTATGCTCTGTAAGTGGAAATAAATCATTAGTGTTATTTCGTACAGAAGAACTTGAAAGTGGTTAGCGTTTATGTACGGACCCGTTATTATAGCAACGATCGATTATGTGACCGCTAATACTTGAAAGTAGTCATTCTTTTGACAAGTATGTGTTTTCTGAGAGACAAAATATTGCTTAACGTGATTTATCGTCAAGTTTAGGCCCAATAATCGCTACAACGTGTAAATTGTGCATACAAGGCCCCACATATGATTAGACTAAAAGTCTCTGAGTAAAACGCCTTAATTCAATATTATTTACGCCCAAAACGATCTCAATATAAAATTTTCTGCGTGCGTTTTATTTCCTGCTCAGACTATCGTGCCTATTAGATACATACAAAACATTAATACATGTGTTCAAACATAAATGATTTTATTTTTCTTCTTTTCATTTTGATCGATTGTACAGTGATAATGTTACACACGCACAGAGAGAGAGAGAGAGAGAGAGAGAGAGAGAGAGAGAGAGAGAGAGAGAGAGAGAGAGAGAGAGAGAGAGGGATGGGTTCAAATAGGTAAAGATCTGATACTGAATTGTTTTATGACACGAGTTCAATAGTGTCCAGCAAAATCTGCACATTATTCAACGAGTTTTATAAATGTAATATTAAACCATTACGCATTTGAGATTCTTTAAATCACATTCTTTTTTCAGTTGAAATTTTTTAGATATTAAGAAGATCAAATAATTTCGTTCATTCTGACACACGATGCACCTTTCGTTTGTTGTGCATAAAATATAGTCTCAAACAAAGATGAACTAGTAAAAGTAGTATGTACATTTTTATATCAAAGAGAAAGCTTCCATTCGAATAAATAGAGAATGTATGCATGCATATATGTATGTATGTATGTATGTGTGTGTGTGTGTGTGTGTGTGTGTGTGTGTGTGTGTGTGTGTGGATGGATGGATGGATGGATGGATGGATGGATGGATGTATGTATGTATGTATGTATGTATGTATGTATGTATGTATGTATGTATGTATGTATGTATGTATGTATGTATGTATGTATGTATGTATGTATGTATGTATGTATGTATGTATGTATGTATGTATGTATGTATGTTGTTTTGTGCTCATCAGTCGATTCGACGAGGACCTCTCTAGTCATCCGAGGGTTGGAGGTGCTGATCTTTTCTGTGCGTGCGCAGGCTGCTGATGTGGCCAAACCTTTCAAAGGATGTTCATTTGCACAAGAGACAGGGGATGAGTGTGACATCTCCAAGAGGTTTGATGGCACGTATTTTTCTGGCTTGCCTCTTCAGCTCTGCAGCTGCTATCAACCGCTTGATGTTTCGCGCAGGAGTCAGGGTTTATGTTGAATACTTTCAATACAGCTTTCATATTAACTTTTAAACGTTTCTTTTGACCTCCGTGAGAACGCTGTCCTTGCTGTATCTCGCCATAGAAGAGTCTCTTAGTCAGCCGGTGGTCTGGAATGCGTTCAACATGTCCCGCTCAGCGTAGCTGCCACTGCATCAGGATGGTGAGGATGCTGGGAAGACCTTCTTGGGCGAGTATCTCAGTGTCTGGAATTTTGTCCTGTCACTTGATGTTGATAGTTATCCTGATACTTGTGGTGTAAAAGTGGTTCAGCTTCCTGGTGTGGCGTTGGTACACCGCATGAGTAAAGTAGTGTTGAAAGCACAACTGCCACGTGGACCTTTTGTTTGGTCTGGATGTTGATGCCTCTTCAAATCAAGACGTTATACATTCTGCCGAAAGTTGCACTGGCTCTGGCATTGTGAAGGCTCACCTCTTCGTCCATATGACGCTCTTTGACAAAGGTGAGTGAAGAGGTTCACTACGTATAGCTTTTGTCCGTTGACGGTGATGTTAGGCTCAACATAGGGCTTTCCAGCGGCTGGATGATGCAAGACTTCAGTCTTTTTGGTACTGATGGTCAGACAAAACCTTTGCAGGAGCTGTAGAACTTGTAAACGTTGCATTGCAGGTCAGCATTGAGAGCGCAGTCACCAGCAAATAAGAAATCCCTGATGGTGTCTGTCTCGACCTTGATTTGCGCTTGAAGCCTCCTGGGATTGAATAGTTTTCCATCCGTATGGTACCTGATGCCGAATTCAACCTCTCTGTCTCTGAAAACATTAGTCAGCAAGGCGGAAAACAATAGACTTGAATAGCATCTGTGCCAGAACACAACCCTGCTTGACTCCATTGGTTAATGAGAATAGCTGGCGGTTCCCTTCGCGCTTATACATGTGGATTATGGAAGCGTCTTTGAATTTCTGGGGCATCGTCTCTTGCTGCCACATTAGTAAAATCAGTTGGTTGAGCTGTTCAATCAGGGCTGTGCCCCCTTCCTTGTTGACTTCATCTAGGATGACTCTGAACCACGTGCTTTGCCACTGGAGAGAAGACGTATCGCTTTCTGTATCTCCTGCATGGTTGGATGGTCATCCAGTGCGTTCTTATGGGTAGTTGGGGTAGACGACTGATGGCTTCATCATTGATGGATGAAGGGCGATTCAGGATGCTGTCAAGGTGGTGAACCCATCGTTGAAGAATCCTTTTTTTCAGTAATGAATGTGTTCCCGTCCGCGCTAATAATGGGGAATGATCCAGAGGATGTAGGTCCATACACTGCTTTCAGGGGTTTGTAGAAGTTCTTCATGTTGATCTGCGTGCATTTCATCTTGGTGATGTTTAGGAGTCTTATTTCAGCTTGTGGATGTCTATATACAGCCTCGAGTAAATTAGAACAAACTAAACTATACAAATAATATCGATGTAGAAAAAGCCAGTATTGACAATTATTGGCAAACAACTTGCGACAGTATTACATACAATTATAGGACATAAAAAGAAGACAGTGTGTGTTAACATTATACGGTGAAAAGAAATTCAGATAATGTTTACGATGTAAGATCTATTAATGTAATATTCCCTTGTAGAAAAGACACAATAAAATAAAGTATGGTCAGTTTAGGCTCATAATGACAAAGTATACAAATCCAATAATTCATATTAATACTATTAGTTGCAGATATTATTTTATTTTGTATAATAGTTTATGAAGTTGAATAATTAGGTCAGGTTTATAGCAGGTTTTACAAATTTTTAACGTAACTTTGCCAATAAAGAGATATTAAGCAACATAAACATATATTGTAATTAAAAAAAAACAATTAGTAAAGGTCACGGTCAACATTTTATACTTTAAAAAAAGAATAAGTTATTATGTTGAAGAGAAGCAACAATAAACAGGATGTAAAAGGTTTACAACGTCTCGTTCATGGGTAAAATGCTAAAGAATTAAGAAATGGACTCTAAGCCCAAAAGTTTCTTGAGAATCCCGTCCAAGCGACAAGTTGACATTATGGCCAGCATACGGTTTTGTATGTATGGGACAGCTGCTTGCAAATTTGGATTAAAATGCAATTTCGTTTTGTGGTATATATTTCCATATTTTGTATAATGTATTTATTTGTTTGATTCTAAATGATATATAGTAAACAAGATTTCTGGGTTTAAAGTTCATAAAGGTCATGGAGTGGGTCTTCATGCTGATATTTAAAATCATATTTTCATATGCGCTTAGGTTAGAAATGTGGGATACTTTTGTACACTTTATGGGTATCATTTTCCTTAATTAAATAACGATCATTCTTACTCGATACAAATTGGATTTTCAACCAGAATCAAGACGTGGTCCAACCTTACCCGATTCGCAGAATTGATAGACATCCTGGGTATAAATTTTTTTGTTGTTGAGAAAATAACAAACATATATTTTGCCGCTGCGGTACAGTAAATGAATATTTGATGATCTCCATAAAAGAGACACATTTAAATTATAATAATAAAAAATTTAAGTAATCAAATTCTCAACATCAATAATCAAATATCTATATCTAAATTCATTGCAAACAACATCATTGTATTGTAATTATCACAATATTTCCTTAAACCTTCAAAAGAAAATATTGTACAAATCATAGAAAAGAATAAATCATATGATGATTTCCAAATATCTAATTGTTTTCCCGTCTTTGAAATATGCCTGGAAATGTGGAAGATGGAATGCTTGCAAATCGTGAGAATGAAGGAGGTATAGAGATTCTTCTTGAAAATGCAACCAAAAGTTGTTAATACCACTCCAAGTAATGTTTACACCATGAACATCATGAAGCTCACAATTCTTAAGATTTAGCCACAAGAAACAATGCCACATACAGGGTCAACGTGTTCGTGTGTGTCCCATTGGAGTTTAGTTAACAACATCTGTGAATATTTAGCTGACCGGCAAGATTTTAACATAGAACCCAAGTTACGTCTTAACCATGTAAAATGCAAACGTATGTATTATCTAAACTAGAACGTCCCGATTAAAATGTGTCCAATGCCAGGTCTGCATCAAACTTTGTTATTCTAATGACCCTGTTATTCAAATTATAATACGTGGAAACTGTTTGCTGACAGAATACACATTTACACATTCAATCCTGTAGAGTTTGAATGAACACCACATCGTTCAAACGGCCACAGAACATAACTGCATGGTTAATGAAAAAGTAGCTAAAACAATTCACTACTTACATTAAATCTTAGATAATAGAGTTTACATGATATATGGTAAACATGGACGATGCTTTGAACCTCTATGCATGTACTGATGATGTTGGTGGTAGACATAATTTGATCGATCCTGACACAACTGTAAACGCATATCACAAGGAAAAACTTGAAAATGCCCCAGTGCTAGACATCACTATAGACTGACACACTATAGATATGTTAAGGATATGACTGGAGAATTTTAAAAAATCCAAATCCCCCCCCCCACACACACACACACACACACTATTGATATTTGGACAGTGAGAGAAGATGCGCCCTTAGCGTTACCAGCCCTTAACTTACATATGGGTGAGCTGAATACAATTTCATGTACCCCTTTGTCGGTTTCTTTTCAATTGAGTACTGAACAATGTGAAGGCAATTACCCTTGTTTATTCACATAGTATCCCGTCTACTCAGTGGGTACCAATCTTTATTTCTTTGTTTTAATTTATTTTGTTATAATGAAGACAATGAGTCCATGTATATCTTTGAGTTGATTCTAACCATTTTGAGGAGTAGCGATCTTCAAGGTAAAAGTGGACGTATGTAGTTTTGTGTATTGAGCGTTGTTCTAGACCCTATAAATCTAACCTCCCAATAAAACATGAGGGCAAGTCGTAATTTACAATGGACCATGACAGTTAGACGATCCTTTCACTTTCAATTAAACCGCAGATCAAATGTCTTCGGCTCGTCGGGAAAATATTAGATGGATATTGACACAGTGTTGAAATACAACCGGTATGTAGTAATTACATGCAACTTTTCCGCGTTATTTAAACAGTCCATGTATAAATTTATGATGAAAGTTTCAGATTCATCTACAACGCTTTCTGTTTTATGGTAGCCTTTTAAATCTAAAGTGAAATGGTACATTAGTGATGACTAATGTTCGTTAGGCGTCGATTGTAGCATGGGTTAGTTCCAAACGATAAGCGAGATCATTGTAACGATATAGTATGAAGTGTTACAATATATTTTTGGGCCGGCATGTGATGTAAATGTTCTTAGTCACTTAAATATTGGAATAACTAGTAACATGGATTAGTCGCCTTGGTTGTAGGACCTCAGTATGTTGAGTAGATCCTCTATAAGTACCTTAGTATGTTAACAGTAATACATATTATACAGAATTAGATTCACATTAGTGTTTTAACGGTATACAGAATTAGAACCACCTGGGTGTGTTAACGGTAATAAATAGTATATAGAATTAGAACCATCTTAGTGTGTTAACAGTAATACATATTATACAGAATTAGAACCATCTTAGTGTGTTTACGGTAATAAATAGTATACAAAATTAGAACCATCTTAGTGTGTTTACGGTATAGAGAATTAGGACCACCTTAGTGTGTTAACGGTATACAGAATTAAAAACACCTTAGTCTGTTAACGTTAATAAATAGTATATCAAATTAGTAACCAATCAAACCAATGAACTTAAATAAAGAGAATATAAAATAGGCCATAATCAAAATGTGTCTTATAAACTTTACGAAAAATACACTTTCTTGACATTAAATCTCATTTTCAAACCTCGTGATCTTAATTGACATCTAATTTTTTCTTGAGAAAACTATTTCCAAATGTGAAACACGTTATTTAAACTCGCTTTAATTAACACCACCTCAAGAACAAATGTGTTTCCGAATGTAAAACACATTATTTATACTCACTTAAATAAACATCACCTCAAGAAAAAAATATTTTTCCAATGTGAAACACGTTTATTTTACTCACTTTAATAAACACCACTTCAAGAAAGAAAAGACTATTTTTCCAAATGTGAAACACGTTATTTTTACTCGCTTAAATTAACACCACCTCAAAAAATTTCCAAATGTGAAACACGTTATTTTTACACGCTTTAATTAACACCACCTATAGAAAATATATCTGGGATAAATTCGTCACGAAGCAATTGTATCTACCCTGCCGAATCCTTTCAATACTAGCCTACAAGCTTATGACACTAATTATTTTTGTCCGATCCACTTCAGGCCTTGCAAGAGTACATTATAAATGCGTCCTAGCAAATTGCAACTTTTTATTTCTTACCGATTTTCTTCTAACGTTCTTCTTATTACTATAGCCAAAGAGAATGTCGAATTTATGGAATAATTACGTTTTTGTATTTTGTTCCCATCTCAAATCTGTAAAGTCGACTTATGCAGTTCTTTGCTTATGTAAATGGTAAATGTCCTATGGTATGGTAATGGTAAATATGTGCCTGAGATAAATGAATCCACGACTAACACATACCGCCAGTCCTACATGCACAGTGTCCTAGCCCACTCCGATTGTGCTCATATACATGCATTTATATATATATATATATATATATATATATATATATATATATATATATATATATATATATATATATATATATATATATATATATATATATATATATATATATTATATATATATATATATATACGTGTGTGTGTGTGTGTGTGTGTGTGTGTGTGTGTGTGTGTGTGAAGCAATATAATATAATCACTGAAGAAGATTTGTAATGCATTAGGGAATAATATACATGAGGTAGGATTAATAAATGCACTAGCAAACTAAACATATCCGATACAACAGGAAACTAAACATATCCGATATAACAGGAAACTAAACATATCCGATACAACAGGAAACTAAACATATCCGATATACCAGCAAACTAAACGTATCCGATATAACAGCAAACTAAACGTACCCGATATAACAGCAAACTAAACATATCCGATATAACAGGAAACTAAACATATCCGATATACCAGCAAACTAAACATATCCGATATACCAGCAAACCAGCAAACTAAACATATCCGATATACCAGCAAACTAAACATATCGGATATACCAGCAAACTAAACGTATCCGATATAACAGGAAACTAAACATATCCGATATACCAGCAAACTAAACATATCCGATATACCAGCAAACTAAACATATCCGATATAACAGCAAACTAAACATATCCGATATACTAGCAAACTAAACATATCCGATATAACAGCAAACTAAACATATCCGATATAACAGCAAACTAAACATATCCGATATACCAGCAAACTAAACATATTCAATATAACAGCAAACTAAACATATTCAATATAACAGCAAACTAAACATGTCCGATATAACAGCAAACTAAACATATCCGATATACCAGCAAACTAAACATATTCAATATAACACCAAACTAAACATATCAGATATAACAGCAAACTAAACATATCCGATATACCAGCAAACTAAACATATTCAATATAACAGCAAACTAAACATATCCGATATAGCAGCAAACTAAACATATCCGATATAACAACAAACTAAACATATTCGGTATAACAGCAAACTAAACATATCCAATATACCAGCAAACTAAACATATCCGATATACCAGCAAACTAAACATATTCAATATAACAGCAAACTAAACATATCCGATATACGAGCAAACTAAACATATTCAAAAAAACAGCAAACTAAACATATTCAATATAACAGCAAACTAAACATATCCGATATAACAGCAAACTAAACATATCCGATATACCAGCAAACTAAACATATTCAATATAACAGCAAACTAAACATATCCGATATACCAGCAAACTAAACATATTCAATATAACAGCAAACTAAACATATTCAATATAACAGCAAACTAAACATATCCGATATAACAGCAAACTAAACATATCCGATATACCAGCAAACTAAATATATTCAATATAACAGCAAACTAAACATATTCAATATAACAGCAAACTAAACATATCCGATATAACAGCAAACTAAACATATCCGATATACCAGCAAACTAAACATATTCAATATAACAGCAAACTAAACATATCAGATATAACAGCAAACTAAACATATCCGATATACCAGCAAACTAAACATATTCAATATAACAGCAAACTAAACATATCCGATATAACAGCAAACTAAACATATCCGATATAACAACAAACTAAACATATTCGGTATAACAGAAAACTAAACATATCCGATAAACCAGCAAACTAAACATATCCGATATACCAGCAAACTAAACCTATTCAATATAACAGCAAACTAAACATATCCGATAAACGAGCAAACTAAACATATTCAATAAAACAGCAAACTAAACATATTCAATATAACAGCAAACTAAACATATCCGATATAACAGCAAACTAAACATATCCGATATACCAGCAAACTAAACATATTCAACATAACAGCAAACTAAACATATCCGATATACCAGCAAACTAAACATATTCAATATAACAGCAAACTAAACATATTCAATATAACAGCAAACTAAACATATCCGATATAACAGCAAACTAAACATATCCGATATACCAGCAAACTAAACATATTCAATATAACAGCAAACTAAACATATTCAATATAACAGCAAACTAAACATATCCGATATAACAGCAAACTAAACATATCCGATATACCAGCAAACTAAACATATTCAATATAACAGCAAACTAAACATATCAGATATAACGGCAAACTAAACATATTCGATATACCAGCAAACTAAACATATTCAATATAACAGCAAACTAAACATATCCGATATAACAGCAAACTAAACATATCCGATATAACAACAAACTAAACATATTCGGTATAACAGCAAACTAAACATATCCGATATACCAGCAAACTAAACATATCCGATATACCAGCAAACTAAACATATTCAATATAACAGCAAACTAAACATATCCGATATACGAGCAAACTAAACATATTCAATAAAACAGCAAACTAAACATATTCAATATAACAGCAAACTAAACATATCCGATATAACAGCAAACTAAACATATCCGATATAACAGCAAACTAAACATATTCAATATAACAGCAAACTAAACATATCCGATATACCAGCAAACTAAACATATTCAATATAACAGCAAACTAAACATATTCAATATAACAGCAAACTAAACATATCCGATATAACAGCAAACTAAACATATCCGATATACCAGCAAACTAAACATATTCAATATAACAGCAAACTAAACATATCCGATATACCAGCAAACTAAACATATTCCATATAACAGCAAACTAAACATATTCAATATAACAGCAAACTAAACATATCCGATATAACAGCAAACTAAACATATCCGGTATAACAGGAAACTAAACATATCGGATATACCAGCAAACTAAACATATCCGATATACCAGCAAACTAAACATATCCGATATTCCAGAAAACTAAACATATCCGATATAACAGCAAACTAAACTTATCCGATATAACAGCAAACTAAACATATCAGATATAATACCAAGCTAAACATATCCGATATACCAGCAAACAAAACATATCCGATACACCAGCAAACTAAACATCTCCGATATACCAGCAAACTAAACATATCCGATATAACAGCAAACTAAACATATCCGATATACTAGCAAACTAAACATATCCGATATACCAGCAAACTAAACATATCCGATATAACAGCAAACTAAACAAATCCGATATACCAGCAAACTAAACATATTCAATATAACAGCAAACTAAACATATTCAATATAACAGCAAACTAAACATATCCGATATAACAGCAAACTAAACATATCCGATATACCAGCAAACTAAACATATCCGATATAACAACAAACTAAACATATTCGGTATAACAGCAAACTAAACATATCCGATATACCAGCAAACTAAACATATCCGATATACCAGCAAACTAAACCTATTCAATATAACAGCAAACTGAACATATCCGATATACGAGCAAACTAAACATATTCAATAAAACAGCAAACTAAACATATTCAATATAACAGCAAACTAAACATATCCGATATAACAGCAAACTAAACATATCCGATATACCAGCAAACTAAACATATTCAATATAACAGCAAACTAAACATATCCGATATACCAGCAAACTAAACATATTCAATATAACAGCAAACTAAACATATTCAATATAACAGCAAACTAAACATATCCGATATAACAGCAAACTAAACATATCCGATATACCAGCAAACTAAACATATTCAATATAACAGCAAACTAAACATATTCAATATAACAGCAAACTAAACATATCCGATATAACAGCAAACTAAACATATCCGATATACCAGCAAACTAAACATATTCAATATAACAGCAAACTAAACATATCAGATATAACAGCAAACTAAACATATTCGATATACCAGCAAACTAAACATATTCAATATAACAGCAAACTAAACATATCCGATATAACAGCAAACTAAACATATCCGATATAACAACAAACTAAACATATTCGGAATAACAGCAAACTAAACATATCCGATATACCAGCAAACTAAACATATCCGATATACCAGCAAACTAAACATATTCAATATAACAGCAAACTAAACATATCCGATATACGAGCAAACTAAACATATTCAATAAAACAGCAAACTAAACATATTCAATATAACAGCAAACTAAACATATCCGATATAACAGCAAACTAAACATATCCGATATAACAGCAAACTAAACATATTCAATATAACAGCAAACTAAACATATCCGATATACCAGCAAACTAAACATATTCAATATAACAGCAAACTAAACATATTCAATATAACAGCAAACTAAACATATCCGATATAACAGCAAACTAAACATATCCGATATACCAGCAAACTAAACATATCCGATATACCAGCAAACTAAACATATTCCATATAACAGCAAACTAAACATATTCAATATAACAGCAAACTAAACATATCCGATATAACAGCAAACTAAACATATCCGGTATAACAGGAAACTAAACATATCGGATATACCAGCAAACTAAACATATCCGATATACCAGCAAACTAAACATATCCGATATTCCAGAAAACTAAACATATCCGATATAACAGCAAACTAAACTTATCCGATATAACAGCAAACTAAACATATCAGATATAATACCAAGCTAAACATATCCGATATACCAGCAAACTAAACATATCCGATACACCAGCAAACTAAACATCTCCGATATACCAGCAAACTAAACATATCCGATATAACAGCAAACTAAACATATCCGATATACTAGCAAACTAAACATATCCGATATACCAGCAAACTAAACATATCCGATATAACAGCAAACTAAACAAATCCGATATACCAGCAAACTAAACATATTCAATATAACAGCAAACTAAACATATTCAATATAACAGCAAACTAAACATATCCGATATAACAGCAAACTAAACATATCCGATATACCAGCAAACTAAACATATCCGATATAACAACAAACTAAACATATTCGGTATAACAGCAAACTAAACATATCCGATATACCAGCAAACTAAACATATCCGATATACCAGCAAACTAAACCTATTCAATATAACAGCAAACTGAACATATCCGATATACGAGCAAACTAAACATATTCAATAAAACAGCAAACTAAACATATTCAATATAACAGCAAACTAAACATATCCGATATAACAGCAAACTAAACTTATCCGATATACCAGCAAACTAAACATATTCAATATAACAGCAAACTAAACATATCCGATATACCAGCAAACTAAACATATTCAATATAACAGCAAACTAAACATATTCAATATAACAGCAAACTAAACATATCCGATATAACAGCAAACTAAACATATCCGATATACCAGCAAACTAAACATATTCAATATAACAGCAAACTAAACATATTCAATATAACAGCAAACTAAACATATCCGATATAACAGCAAACTAAACATATCCGATATACCAGCAAACTAAACATATTCAATATAACAGCAAACTAAACATATCAGATATAACAGCAAACTAAACATATTCGATATACCAGCAAACTAAACATATTCAATATAACAGCAAACTAAACATATCCGATATAACAGCAAACTAAACATATCCGATATAACAACAAACTAAACATATTCGGTATAACAGCAAACTAAACATATCCGATATACCAGCAAACTAAACATATCCGATATACCAGCAAACTAAACATATTCAATATAACAGCAAACTAAACATATCCGATATACGAGCAAACTAAACATATTCAATAAAACAGCAAACTAAACATATTCAATATAACAGCAAACTAAACATATCCGATATAACAGCAAACTAAACATATCCGATATAACAGCAAACTAAACATATTCAATATAACAGCAAACTAAACATATCCGATATACCAGCAAACTAAACATATTCAATATAACAGCAAACTAAACATATTCAATATAACAGCAAACTAAACATATCCGATATAACAGCAAACTAAACATATCCGATATACCAGCAAACTAAACATATTCAATATAACAGCAAACTAAACATATCCGATATACCAGCAAACTAAACATATTCAATATAACAGCAAACTAAACATATTCAATATAACAGCAAACTAAACATATCCGATATAACAGCAAACTAAACATATCCGGTATAACAGGAAACTAAACATATCGGATATACCAGCAAACTAAACATATCCGATATACCAGCAAACTAAACATATCCGATATTCCAGCAAACTAAACATATCCGATATAACAGCAAACTAAACATATCCGATATAACAGCAAACTAAACATATCAGATATAATAGCAAGCTAAACATATCCGATATACCAGCAAACTAAACATATCCGATACACCAGCAAACTAAACATCTCCGATATACCAGCAAACTAAACATATCCGATATAACAGCAAACTAAACATATCCGATATACTAGCAAACTAAACATATCCGATATACCAGCAAACTAAACATATCCGATATAACAGCAAACTAAACATATCCGATATACCAGCAAATTAAACATATTCAATATAACAGCAAACTAAACATATTCAATATAACAGCAAACTAAACATATCCGATATAACAGCAAACTAAACATATCCGATATACCAGCAAACTAAACATATTCAATATAACAGCAAACTAAACATATTCGATATAACAGCAAACTAAACATATCCGATATACCAGCAAACTAAACATATTCAATATAACAGCAAACTAAACATATCCGATATAACAGCAAACTAAACATATCCGATATAAGAACAAACTAAACATATCCGGTATAACAGCAAACTAAACATATCCGATATTCCAGTAAACTAAACATATCCGATATACCAGCAAACTAAACATATTCAATATAACAGCAAACTAAACATATCCGATATACGAGCAAACTAAACATATTCAATATAACAGCAAGCTAAACATATTCAATATAACAGCAAACTAAACATATCCGATATAACAGCAAACTAAACATATCCGATATACCAGCAAACTAAACATATTCAATATATCAGCAAACTAAACATATCCGATATACCAGCAAACTAAACATATTCAATATAACAGGAAACTAAACATATTCAATATAACAGCAAACTAAACATATCCGATATAACAGCAAACTAAACATATCCGATATACCAGCAAACTAAACATATCCAATATAACAGCAAACTAAACATATCCGATATACCAGCAAACTAAACATATTCAATATAACAGCAAACTAAACATATTCAATATAACAGCAAACTAAACATATCCGATATAACAGCAAACTAAACATATCCGGTATAACAGGAAACTAAACATATCGGATATACCAGCAAACTAAACACATCCGATATACCAGCAAACTAAACATATCCGATATAACAGCAAACTAAACATATCCGATATAACAGCAAACTAAACATATCAGATATAATAGCAAGCTAAACATATCCGATATACCAGCAAACTAAACATATCCGATATACCAGCAAACTAAACATATCCGATATACCAGCAAACTAAACATATCCGATATAACAGCAAACTAAACATATCCGATATATTAGCAAACTAAACATATCCGATATAACAGCAAACTAAACATATCCGATATACCAGCAAACTAAACATATCCGATATACCAGCAAACTAAACCTATTCAATATAACAGCAAACTAAACATATCCGATATACGGGCAAACTAAACATATTCAATAAAACAGCAAACTAAACATATTCAATATAACAGCAAACTAAACATATCCGATATAACAGCAAACTAAACATATCCGATATACCAGCAAACTAAAGATATCCGATATACCAGCAACCTAAAAATATTCAATATAACAGCAAACTAAACATATCAGATATAACAGCAAACTAAACATATCCGATATACCAGCAAACTAAACGTATTCAATATAACAGCAAACTAAACATATCCGATATAACAGCAAACTAAACATATCCGATATAACAACAAACTAAACATATCCGGTATAACAGCAAACTAAACATATCCGATATACCAGCAAACTAAACATATCCGATATACCAGCAAAGTAAACATATTCAATATAACAGCAAACTAAACATATCCGATATACGAGCAAACTAAACATATTCAATATAACAGCAAACTAAACATATTCAATATAACAGCAAACTAAACATATCCGATATAACAGCAAACTAAACATATCCGATATACCAGCAAACTAAACATATTCAATATAACAGCAAACTAAACATATCCGATATACCAGCAAACTAAACATATTCAATATAACAGCAAACTAAACATATTCAATATAACAGCAAACTAAACATATCCGATATAACAGCAAACTAAACATATCCGATATACCAGCAAACTAAACATCTTCAATATAACAGCAAACTAAACATATCCGATATAAGAGCAAACGAAACATATTCAATATAACAGCAAACTAAACATATTCAATATAAGAGCAAACTAAACATATCCGATATACCATCAAACTAAACATATCCGATATAACAGCAAACTAAACATATCCGATATAACAGCAAACTAAACATATCAGATATAATAGCAAGCTAAACATATCCGATATACCAGCAAACTAAACATATCCGATATACCAGCAAACTAAACATATCCGATATACCAGCAAACTAAACATATCCGATATAACAGCAAACTAAACATATCCGATATACTAGCAAACTAAACATATCCGATATAACAGCAAACTAAACATATCCGATATAACAGCAAACTAAACATATCCGATATACCAGCAAACTAAACATATTCAATCTAACAGCAAACTAAACATATTCAATATAACAGCAAACTAAACATATCCGATATAACAGCAAACTAAACATATCCGATATACCAGCAAACTAAACATATTCAATATAACAGCAAACTAAACATATCCGATATAACAGCAAACTAAACATATCCGATATACCAGCAAACTAAATATATTCAATATAACAGCAAACTAAACATATCCGATATAACAGCAAACTAAACATATCCGATATAACAACAAACTAAACATATCCGGTATAACAGCAAACTAAACATATCCGATATACCAGCAAACTAAACATATCCGATATACCAGCAAACTAAACATATTCAATATAACAGCAAACTAAACATATCCGATATACGAGCAAACTAAACATATTCAATAAAACAGCAAACTAAACATATCCGATATAACAGCAAACTAAACATATCCGATATACCAGCAAACTAAACATATTCAATATAACAGCAAACTAAACATATTCAATATAACAGCAAACTAAACATATCCGATATAACAGCAAACTAAACATATCCGATATACCAGCAAACTACACATATTCAATATAACAGCAAACTAAACATATCCGATATACCAGCAAACTAAACATATTCAATATAACAGCAAACTAAACATATTCAATATAACAGCAAACTAAACATATCCTATATAACAGCAAACTAAACATATCCGGTATAACAGGAAACTAAACATATCGGATATACCAGAAAACTAAACATATCCGATATACCAGCAAACTAAACATATCCGATATACCAGCAAACTAAACATATCCGATATACCAGCAAACTAAACATGTCCGATATAACAGCAAACTAAACATATCAGATATAATAGCAAGCTAAACATATCCGATATACCAGCAAACTAAACATATCCGATATACCAGCAAACTAAACATATCCGATATACCAGCAAACTAAACATATTCAATATAACAGCAAACAAAACATATCCGATATAACAGCAAACTAAACATACCCGGTATAACAGGAAACTAAACATATCGGATATACCAGCAAACTAAACATATCCGATATACCAGCAAACTAAACATATCCGATATACGAGCAAACTAAACATATTCAATAAAACAGCAAACTAAACATATTCAATATAACAGCAAACTAAACATATCCGATATAACAGCAAACTAAACATATCCGATATACCAGCAAACTAAACATCTTCAATATAACAGCAAACTAAACATATCCGATATACCAGCAAACTAAACATATTCAATATAACAGCAAACTAAACATATTCAATATAACAGCAAACTAAACATATCCGATATAACAGCAAACTAAACATATCCGATATACCAGCAAACTAAACATATTCAATATAACAGCAAAAACAAAACATATTCAATATAACAGCAAACTAAACATATCCGATATAACAGCAAACTAAACATATCCGATATACCAGCAAACTAAACATATTCAATATAACAGCAAACTAAACATATCAGATATAACAGCAAACTAAACATATCCGATATACCAGCAAACTAAACATATTCAATATAACAGCAAACTAAACATATCCGATATAACAGCAAACTAAACATATCCGATATATCAACAAACTAAACATATTCGGTATAACAACAAACTAAACATATCCGATATACCAGCAAACTAAACATATCCGATATACCAGCAAACTAAACCTATTCAATATAACAGCAAACTAAACATATCCGATATACAAGCAAACTAAACATATTCAATAAAACAGCAAACTAAACATATTCAATATAACAGCAAACTTAACATATCCGATATAACAGCAAACTAAACATATCCGATATACCAGCAAACTAAACATATTCAATATAACAGCAAACTAAACATATCCGATATACCAGCAAACTAAACATATTCAATATAACAGCAAACTAAACATATTCAATATAACAGCAAACTAAACATATCCGATATAACAGCAAACTAAACATATCCGATATACCAGCAAACTAAACATATTCAATATAACAGCAAACTAAACATATTCAATATAACAGCAAACTAAACATATCCGATATAACAGCAAACTAAACATATCCGATATACCAGCAAACTAAACATATTCAATATAACAGCAAACTAAACATATCAGATATAACAGCAAACTAAACATATTCGATATACCAGCAAACTAAACATATTCAATATAACAGCAAACTAAACATATCCGATATAACAGCAAATTAAACATATCCGATATAACAACAAACTAAACATATTCGGTATAACAGCAAACTAAACATATCCGATATACCAGCAAACTAAACATATCCGATATACCAGCAAACTAAACATATTCAATATAACAGCAAACTAAACATATCCGATATACGAGCAAACTAAACATATTCAATAAAACAGCAAACTAAACATATTCAATATAACAGCAAACTAAACATATCCGATATAACAGCAAACTAAACATATCCGATATACCAGCAAACTAAACATATTTAATATAACAGCAAACTAAACATATCCGATATACCAGCAAACTAAACATATTCAATATAACAGCAAACTAAACATATTCAACATAACAGCAAACTAAACATATCCGATATAACAGCAATCTAAACATATCCGATATACCAGCAAACTAAACATATTCAATATAACAGCAAACTAAACATATCCGATATACGAGCAAACTAAACATATTCAATATAACAGCAAACTAAACATATTCAATATAACAGCAAACTAAACATATCCGATATAACAGGAAACTAAACATATCCGGTATAACAGGAAACTAAACATATCGGACATACCAGCAAACTAAACATATCCGATATACCATCAAACTAAACATATCCGATATAACAGCAAACTAAACATATCCGATATAACAGCAAACTAAACATATCAAATATAATTGTAAGCTAAACATATCCGATATACCAGCAAACTAAACATATCCGATATACCAGCAAACTAAACATATCCGATATACCAGCAAACTAAACATATCCGATATAACAGCAAACTAAACATATCCGATATACTAGCAAACTAAACATATCCGATATAACAGCAAACTAAACATATCCGATATAACAGCAAATTAAACATATCCGATATACCAGCAAACTAAACATATTCAATATAACAGCAAACTAAACATATTCAATATAACAGCAAACTAAACATATCCGATATAACAGCAAACTAAACATATCCGATATACCAGCAAACTAAACATATTCAATAGAACAGCAAACTAAACATATCCGATATAACAGCAAACTAAACATATCCGATATACCAGCAAACTAAACATATTCAATATAACAGCAAACTAAACATATCCGATATAACAGCAAACTAAACATATCCGATATAACAACAAACTAAACATATCCGGTATAACAGCAAACTAAACATATCCGATATACCAGCAAACTAAACATATCCGATATACCAGCAAACTAAACATATTCAATATAACAGCAAACTAAACATATCCGATATACGAGCAAACTAAACATATTCAATATAACAGCAAACTAAACATATCCGATATAACAGCAAACTAAACATATCCGATATACCAGCAAACTAAACATATTCAATATAACAGCAAACTAAACATATTCAATATAACAGCAAACTAAACATATCCGATATAACAGCAAACTAAACATATCCGATATACCAGCAAACTAAACATATTCAATATAACAGCAAACTAAACATATCCGATATACCAGCAAACTAAACATATTCAATATAACAGTAAACTAAACATATTCAATATAACAGCAAACTAAACATATCCTATATAACAGCAAACTAAACATATCCGGTATAACAGGAAACTAAACATATCGGATATACCAGCAAACTAAACATATCCGATATACCAGCAAACTAAACATATCCGATATACCAGCAAACTAAACATATCCGATATACCAGCAAACTAAACATATCCGATATAACAGCAAACTAAACATATCAGATATAATAGCAAGCTAAACATATCCGATATACCAGCAAACTAAACATATCCGATATACCAGCAAACTAAACAGATCCGATATACCAGCAAACTAAACATATTCAATATAACAGCAAACTAAACATATCCGATATAACAGCAAACTAAACATATCCGGTATAACAGGAAACTAAACATATCGGATATACCAGCAAACTAAACATATCCGATATACCAGCAAACTAAACATATCCGATATACCAGCAAACTAAAGATATTCAATATAACAGCAAACTAAACATATCCGATATAACAGCAAACTAAACATATCCGATATACCAGCAAACTAAACATATCCGGTATAACAGCAAACTAAACATATCCGATATAACAACAAACTAAACATATCCGATATAACAACAAACTAAACATATCCGGTATAACAGCAAACTAAACATATCCGATATAACAACAAACTAAACATATCCGATATAACAGCAAACTAAACATATCAGATATAATAGCAAACTAAACAACAAGGGCAAAGCAATATATTATTTCAGGCATGCCAAATCTATAACGATTATTTTTCTTAATCTATTCAGTCATACATTAATAGTTTGGTCTTCATATAAACCCGTTATTGGAAATTGAGATGATTGGTTGTTTTCAATGGACATTGCTTTGCTAGTAGATTTTGCTTCACACCTGTTATGTCTTATATTGTTAAGTCACATTTGTGCTGAAACAGCAGTTGCCTGTGTAGTCGAATAAGAGGTAATCGTAGCCACCAGCGAAGAAGTAGAAGTTCCTATAGAAATGGGGTTTTATTTTTTTCATCAAATTAGAAAACATGGGTGTTAAATCAGGGTTGGCATATATCCTCGTGAAGGTAAAGAAGTAGAACTAGCAGGAGACACAGTCACCGATTGACTTGGTTTGCTAGAATACGTGCTCTTCCTTGCAGTAGTTCCAATCTTTTTGGCAGAATTTATTTGGTCTTTTATCTTCCAGCTACTTCTTGAGCCTTTTCTGTATGCAACTCTTAATTTTGGTATGTTGCCATCCTGTTGTATATTGTGTTTTTTTACTTTGTTTTGGAATAGCATTTTAAAAGGAAAATAATGTTGACATTTAATATTTAACTTCCATCATGTTTAAGAGTGTTTATTTTATAGTTTGAATATTATTCTCGGATGTGCCAGTTAAGATAACGCTTTTTATCTTTCAAACAAAACATTTAGTTTATTGGGGCTTTTGAGTGATTCATTGAAGTAAAAGTTATGCAGTCAAAGTAAACCATTGTATTACTTCTTTAGACTGACTTCTAACAAGTATCCACAGACGTGTACATATTTTCTTGGGACGGATGCATCAGTATGGCAGGAGGATGAAGCTGAAATGATATGACATTGAATGTCTTTTTAAAAACAAAATGTACAGCATGTTTTTATCGTTTTGTTTCTTCAAATAGACGCCTGTTTGTGTAGATGACAGGACGCCTAAGTTAGTGCAAATGACAGGGCTCCCCCAAACTTGTGTGTAATGATAGGACTTCCCTCTTGTCACATTAGTGAAACAAATTGATATCCAGTTTTAATATTGCTACGTGTTTAGGCAATAATAAACAGTAACACAAAAACTAAAAATATCAAGCTTTAAAATTTAACAAATCATTTATTCCCCTGTAAACGATTGTAAAAAAAATGGAACAAGAACTTACAGTTTTAAGAATCGAATTCAAAATAATCTAAGAATTATCCACTAATCTTCTAATAGTTTCCAGTTCGAGTCATGTTGGAAAATCTAACATGGAAGACAATGACGTATGCTGAAGTATATTTTATGCTTATCTACAGTTCCTTGTAGAAACAATATTTAACACTCAGGTGTTGGAAATCCGAATACAATTTTGATAAAACTGTCTTTGTCCAAGAAGCATGTATGAGAACATAAATATTTCCAGATATACGATTAATTCTTTAAAATCCAAATTAACTAAAGAAAAGTTAACATGGATTTATAAGCTGGCTATAATTAAAGAAAATGCCAAGTTATTTGTAAAAGTCCCAAACTAACTATTTTTCAATAAAATCAATTTTTCATATTATTCTAAACGCAGTTTCGAAACAATCCTCAAATTGCGAAATCAAGAAAAGGGGGAAAATGTCGCGTGATTGTTCATATCACGTACTCCTAACATGACCCTGACGAGAACCAATCATTCACATTTTGAGTTTAAAATGGTGTTTACGGCTTAATTCACTAATCCTATTTCGACCTTGATAGCAACTACTACTTTTAAAATAAAATAAAACCTATTTACGTGGTTTACGTTGAATCAAGGTCAAGATCTAGGTCAACATTAGCTCTTTACCAAAGATTCATTAAGGTCAACCCATTTTCTTAGAAAACGTCATCTCTAGTGAATAGCCTTTCATTACAGTAGCATGTAATGGAAAAAAAATGATTTAAAACTGAAAAACAAACTAATAAATATATTTAAAATCAGATATACGTAACATTATGTAGTAGTTGCTGTTAAATTGACGAATAAATATTCATGGTTTATTTCATGGGCATCATCGTATGCATAATTTAACCAAGTTGTCCATACATATATAGATATTGTAACGATTCTTGGATTTTATACTATGTAACAGAAAGACGAAAACCCAACGCATTTAGTAAACTCAGAAAATAATTTATTTCCCTAAGTTTCAAAGCGAAAATTTAAGAAATGCAATAGTACAAATTAATTCCAAAATAATTATAAATGTCAAATCTCATGTTCAATTGTTGAAACATTTCGAATCTATTTCAGCTGTCTTGAATGTCCTTATGTACCAAGAGTCTTAAATGTCCTGATGTACTACAATTTTCCAATCCAGAATGTCTTTGAAATAACTCATAATAATCCTAAAGTTTTTCTTTAGTCCAAATGGTCGATGAGCACTTTGTAAATCCAATAAATAATGAAATCAATAATTCCTCTCAATTACAACTGATTCCAACGATTGATTATACACCAGGAATGAATAATCGTTTCTTCAGATACAAAACCCACTTATCATGCGATACAACAGACTTCTTATGAAAAGAAATCTTATTAGTACAGAAGGTTATGTCCTGAACAAAATTTAAAGTAAATTTGTTGTTTTCTTGATTGATTGACGACGTCGACATCAAGCATTGCATTAATTCCACAACCCTCAATCATGGGCAAATATTAACACACAATAAAGATATAAATAAGAGGACCGACGATGATTAAAGAAATGTCTCATTAATATTGACACATGTTCTTCACACGGACATTACATATCAGGAAATGAAATATTCGTCTTTGACCCTCCTACCTTACGTTACAAATACACTAGAAGTAAGAATACGGTGTGATGCGTATCCCACGTTATCAATACACGATCAGTGAGAATGCGTATCAATACGTTATAAGTAAGAATATTTAGTGATACATAATCCACATTACGAATATATTAAAAGTTAGAATACAATATTATGCATACTCATTGTCACCAATACACTGGAAATAAAAATACTGTGTGATGCATAGTCCACTTTTCCAATACACTAAAATTAAGAATACTGTGTACTACATAATTCATGTTATCAATACACCAACAGAAAGAATACGGTGCGATGCACTGAACACGTTACCAATACACCAAGCGAAATATACATGTTCTCTGGAAGTAAGTATAATGTGTGATAAATAGAATACGTTACCAACACACTCGAAGAAAGAATACTGGGTGATGCATATTCCGCGTATCAATACACTAGAAGTAGGAATACGGTGTGATGTACGTTATCAATACAGTACAAATAAGAATAATGTGTGATACATAGTCAACGTTACCAAAACAACAGATGTAAGAATATTGTGTGATGTATAGTCCACACAGACGATTAATACATGATGAAGTTTATTTAAATTCCATAAATGTATTAACATCTATATTTACTCATTGTGTGTCAAACCTACGATTACTGTGTGCTTATATTAAATTCTCTAGCCAAATCCCAGAGATGGAGTGGTAAAACGCTTCTTATTGCTTTTAGTATGACTGAGACGATCGAGTTAAAATCATTTAATTTGATCCATGGTCTTCCTTACCAAGTCAGTTGGGTTTTATGTAAGTAATTTACTCAATGACAAATATTATATATAGAAAGCCTGTTTCACATATGTTTGATATAGTTAATTAAGTTCTTCTGATTTTCTTTTAAAACGCTTATGGTAATACACGAGTTTAATACTTTTCCCTTTTCTCTAAAGCCTAAATCTTGATAAAGTTCTCCATTAACAATTTTTCGCATCTGCTATGTTTGTACATGTGTGCCTCATTTATATTTGTTTAAAAGAGCCTTAAGAAAAAGCACAACCTTTGGACATTATTAAGAAAGATAATCGCACACTGTTGACATAATTAAGTAAGAAAAAAAAAATTTTGGTCACCATTACGCAACAATATCACAGCCTTTAGTCTTAATGACGAAAGAAAACTACAACATTTGGCCATAATAGCAAAGATGCGATCATAGAAAAGGTCATAATAGCAAAGATGCGATCATAGAAAAGGTCATAATAGCAAAGATGCGATCATAGAAAAGGCCATAATAGCAAAGATGCGATCATAGAAAAGGTCATAATAGCAAAGATGCGATCATAGAAAAGGTCATAATAGCAAAGATGCGATCATAGAAAAGGTCATAATAGCAAAGATGCGATCATAGAAAAGGTCATAATTATCATTATAATCAGTCTCTGTACCTAGTGTTGTTGTTGAGGGACTGTGCTGCTGAACAGCGGACCAGATTCCTCCACTTTCTCGATTATGTGCTAATACCTGTATCTTCGCAAAAAATTTCCTGGTCCATTCCAGTCAACTTTACCTTAAAACATTTAAAATAAAGTTCTTCTTTTCTACACGATTGTTTTCAGAAACGTTTCAGAAGTTACTGTTATGTCAGTAAATCAGCCAAATGAAGACACTAACTCTCACCATTGTCACAAAAATCACACAGACACTGCTGTCACATAGATCACACATATACTGTCACATGAGATGAGATCACACAGACACTGCTTTCATATATAGCACACATACGCTATGGTCACATAGATCGTACCTATACTTCTGTCACATTTGACACATACATTATAAACACAAATTACACATACACTTTCTGTTACATAAATCACACAGACACTAATATAACATAGATATTACTGTCACATAGATCACACATGCTCTATTGTCACATAGAACACTCATACACTACTGTCACAATGTGTACAACTTTTATGTCAAGCTCAATGTCGAAAGGTAACACGTATTCTGACTTCGTTCTCGAGTACATCGTGTCCTGATTACTTGCATATATCCTAATTAAAACTAATTCTTAAAATAAATATAGAATGTGTATATCGTAATATACATAAAATTTATTTTATTCTATCAAGCACGTTTATATATTTGTTAATATCCTACCAAGTATAATATAAAATGATTGGGCACAAATATTGAAGACCATAATGGCTGTAGCGCGGATTACATTGACCTCTATGGGTTGTATACTAAGGGACAGCAATATCGGTTGTGTTTGTACTATGTTCGACAGGTTCTCATATTTTTGAATTGGATCCTTTTGCCGGAAATAATATCTTTCTAAAGCTTTTATCAACTGAGGCTGGTGATTATTGGAATGCAGACGTCGTCTATCGCCCGGTTAATGTATTAACCAATTATTCTGTAATGCAAAGTAAAGTCATAAATATTGGCTTTCACTGTAGAATCTTCGTGTACAGATGAGATCCGTCGTATGATTGAAAATATTACAGCAGAGATCCAACAAAGCGCTTTCTTATAGAATGTTCAGTGTTGCTGTAACTGTCAAAAGACATTGTTCATTGCAAATAAATTCATGACAGTCATTAAAAGGGGTCGAAACCTCAGTTATATTTCATTTTTTAGAGGGTACTACTTTAGTAGTTGGAGCAATAAAAGATTACAAGTTTAATCAACTTCTCACATCATAACTTACGATCAGAGCTATTTTGTAGATGAAAATCCATTCCATAAACTCCAGAGATTGATAGGCGCGCTATTGCTGATTTAAAAGTTTCAGACAAATTCGCATCCATTACAAGATGACGTGCACATAAAATTGATCCAAAAGAAATTTAGTTGTATAATAAATATGTGAGCATATCATTAAGAGAAATTAGAGATATCTATCCCATAATTATTGTTCTTGGGCCGAAAACTAGTATCAAGACTGAGTTTCTAGAAATATACATGGCTATTTGCGTGATCCCGGTTTGCTTCTTTGGTCAGTTTTAACTAATTTTGTGAGTTGCATGATGGATTTATTTTCACTTGATGACTCATTATAACAGTTTGTTAGCTCAACATTGCATACATCTCAATGAAGACGTCTTAAAAAAAAATGTAATCTGCCATACGCAACATCCACTCGATACTTGTTTGTCTGTTTTCGTGCATATTTAATTTTCTTATCTTAACTTGTTACTTAATATTTAGTCTTGTTGAAATAATGGGATTTCAAAAACTTTATAGCAACTTGCATTGGAAATGTGACTAGATAATTATTGGTTATCTAATTTTGAAGAACACCTGTTGAATAGTGCCTCGAATACAAATATAACATACACGCTACAACAGTACTTGTTGATAATTGGTTGGATCAGATAAACAACTCGAAAATGATAAATGCATATACATGCAAAGTACTTATGTTTCTTAAAGCAAAATTTATAACATTGCAAGAAAAGATAGGATAGAACACATTAAATGTAACATTCAATTGAAAAAATAATATATATATATATATATATATATATATATATATATATATATATATATATATATATATATATATATATATATATATATATATATAAACACTCCAAAAATATCATCTAGAATTAATCTCCTTGAATAAAAATAAAAAGAAACGAATACAGCATGTAATAAGGGAAAATTAATTACTTCCTAAAATATTTTGTAATCACGAATGAATCGAGGTCATAATAAAGTCTTAGACAATAGTAAAATATAGTATTCTTACCTGCAAGCGAAGTTCAGAAATGTTAAAGCATCAATGGCGCAGTACTTAATCTAGCTCTCTACATTGCGTATTTGTTGCATACACTTTCCATTCCCATAACTGGTTAGTCAGTTGCATAAATATCATACCACCGGACACCAGATCTTATGACCTCTGTATGTCTGTCTGTCTCTCTCTCTCTCTCTCTCTCTCTCTCTCTCTATATATATATATATATATATATATATATATATATATATATATATATATATATATATATATATATATATATATATATATATATATATATACAGTTTATATTTTAATAAGTCTATCTAAAATTATTGATATTAATGTTATTGATATATTATTTATTTTATCAAACTTTCGTTAAATTAAAATCATCTTTACTCGACGTGCCTATTTGTCTTTCCTTCTGATCTTTTTATTTTTTTCATATTTTAAGGAAAGGTACCAGAGTCTTATAACTGTAAAGTAATGTGTTTGCTATAGATTAATTCGTGTTCCGTATTAAGTCGAATTGATTAATTCATGTTCCGTATTAAGTCGAATTGACTAATTCGTGTTCCGTATTAAGTCGTTTATAACCTGTCTTCTCAAAAAATAAATTATATACATAATTAGGTTTCAACGTTAACTAATTCCACTGAAATTATGACTGCAATAATATAATGACTGTAATAATGTAATGAATGTAATAATGTAATGAATGTAATAATGTAATAATAGTGTCAATCTGAGATAAACTGCATTTCCTGTGAGAAACAATATCGTCCATGGCTCATTTACACGCATGTAATAATATTCTCATATGTTTGGCAGCAGAACCTGAATGTGACAAAGAATGTATGGTTAAATTCCGTCTGTCAATTAACTAAAACAAATGATCTTGCTCTGATTTATATTTCTTTTTAAAAAAAAATCATATTATATCCGAGATATAATTCGGAAAAAAATATGAATTATCTTGGGATAAAGAAAATTATACACATACCACACATACTTGAATAGTCAGTACTGTAAAGTCGATGAATTGCAAGTTTGAATGTTAATTGTTGAATAAGTTGCAATCTAAGGGTTATATAATATCTAAGGGTTATATAATATCTAAGGGTTATATAATATCTAAGGGTTCACTAAAGAGGGATGATTAAGCATAGCTAATACTGTGAAAGAAATAGTACTAACATTAGCCTATTGATAAATAGGGCAGTAGCAGATGCTTTATCTGCTCGGGAAATGGACGCACCCGCCTATACATGAGTCTCCTGCTGCCTTGCAGGTTGGCTTTGGTTAGCTAAAGGCTAAGGGAGTAAACTCTAAAAGAAAATCCGGATTGCAGATGCTAAGGCAAGTGGACGATGTACTACATCTCCATTCTGGCAACACATTGGTATGGAGAGGGATGCGCTCCGCCAGACGACGTTTGCCAAGACACACTGATAATGTTGGGAAAATCTGAAGTTCCCATACCGGCTCGGTCGTCGCCCGGTCAACAAGGACCGCTTTTGCATTTGTCCACCAGGACGGAGGTGACTAGTGTGATACTAGTACTTTGCATAAAATCAGAGCGACAGTATCGCCATCGCCACCTGGAACATTATACCTCTGGCGCAAATTTGAAGACTCCAAGAGTTGACACATGAACTGGAACACTACACTTGGCACATTCTGAGACTCTGTGAAGTCAGATGAAAATCCCTAGGAGAACACCACGCTGAAGACGGGCATATATTATACTGTAGTGGAGAGTTGAACAAGTCTATAAGTGGAGTAGGCTTCCTTAAAAACAAAGCCATCAAGGGATATGTGCTAAAACGCCGTCCATATCATCTCCATTCGCTTGAAAGCATCTCTATCTAACATCACAATTATCCAAGTACATGCGCAAACTACAGTTTATGATGATAAAGAAATAGTAGAGTTTTAGAACAATCTCCAGGGCCTTCTAAACATGTTCAGTAGAAACCATATCCTCATCATCCAAGGACACTGGAATGCCAATATTGGTAAACATGCTCTAAAAGACTGAAATAATAATTGTGGACCTTCGTGGATTGAGCTTACGGATGAAAAAAAGGAGTAGGCTTCTTGAGTGCGCAGGCTACAACAACTTGGTACTAGCCAACACCCTGAACCAAAATAAAGCTTCACGGTGGAACCCATCATAACCAGATCGACTACATACTGGTTCGAAACAGTTATGGATCTGACATCAAAAGAGCTTAAACAAGGAGGTCCCTATGTGCTGACGTTGGGAGTGATCACGACCTCATGATTATAACTTCCGAATGAGGCTGAAGAAAATTAACAAGCCAAATTCAACCTTGCACAACTGAATGACCCTAACATCTACAAGTCATTCCAAGCCACAATTCGAGGTACATTTGCTCCACTCTGTGTGATGGATGTTGATGTTACAATGATGAGACACTTTCAACACAGTCATGACAACAGCTGCCAAGGACATCATTGGCTACCATCGCCCAAAGAAAACACCATGGGTTACAGAAGAGATTCAGAATTTGTGTGATGCCCTAAGAGACCTCCAAAACACCAGACACACAACATGGGCAATGGTGTACCGAGAAAGAAAGAAAGAATATCAAAACAAACTTGAAGAAAACAAAAGAGGATTGAATTGGACAAAAGTACACAGAAATAGAGAGCAGTCTGATAAAGAATAAAAAAAGACATTCCAAATTGTAAAAGACCTCACGAGACAGAAGCAACCACGAGTCAGTAGCATTCAAAACGAAATTGGAAAATGCCATTGCAGAAAGATGGACTGAGTATTGTAAAGAACTCTACAACCATCAGTACACGAGACGCAGGGGTCCGTAAAGTTCAACACTCCACGAATGATTATTATTTCCCCATTCTCAAAGAAGAGGTGTAGTCGGAAATACGAGCACTGAAAAATGAGAAGACAGCTGAAGTAGAAAATATTCCAAGCTGAACTTATCAAGAATGGGGGATCAGTAATAACATGATATGGCAAACAGATGAAGCCAACACCGTGAATCCAAAATTACTATCAGTTTGATTAGCCATGCTAGTGAGGTGATGTTGAAGACCATCTTGAACAGACTGAACCCACACGCAGAAGTAATAGTCGCCAGACAGAGTTCCGGACTGGAAGAAGCACAACAGAACAAATATTCAATCTCGGGTTTCTGTGTGAAAAGTACTCACAACATCCACAATACGTCTATCATGTATTTATATATTTCAAAGAGGCATTTTACAAAGTGTGGCATGAGGCATTGTGGGCCACAATGAAGGAGTACAATATGGGTCAGAAGGTGACCAATACCATCAAACATGTGTATACAAAGCTTCTAGTGTAGTAATTGCTCAAGGTTCTGTGGGGGACTTGTTCTAGACAACAGTTGGAGTACGTCAAGGCTGTCTCCTGTCACCCACACATTTCAACATCTACTTAGAGTGCATTATGAGTGAAGCCCTGGAAAACCAGGGTGGGACAGTAGGCATTGGAGTTCATAACATCACCAACCTGCAATTTGTAGACGACATCGATCGGCTGGCAAGCAGTGAAGACGATCTTGCAACCTTAGTGAAGAACCGGGATTAAACATCTTAAGGATCTGACATGGAAATAAGCTCTGAGAAGACAAGGCTGATGACAAATAGTAGAAAACAAATCTCAGCCAAGATAGGAAATCAGAGTACAGGAACTGGAAACAGTGGGCCAGTTCAAATATCTTGGTTCCATAATCACTGAAGAGGGATCAAAAGCAGACACGAGCAGCACAAACAATAGCAGCTATATCAAAGCATAGACGCGTCTGGATAGACAAGAATATCTGTCTGAAAACTAAAATAAGACTATTGAGTGCACTAGTCACCTCAGAATTGTTGTATTCCTGTAAAGCCTGGACCCAGACAGCAGAAATACAACGAAGAATCCAGGCACTTGAAATGCGATGCTACAGTACCATCCTTGGCATCTCTTACATGGACCACATCACAAATGAAGAAGTGAGTAACACCATCAGGCACAAAGTAGGCCAATACAAAGATATCCTCACCACCGTCAAAAAGAGAAAGCTGAAGTGGTATGACCATGTCAATAGAGCCAAATTTTGTTCCACAACAGTACGACAGGGCAGTGTCCAGGGTGGCAGAAGGAGAGGTAGACAGAAATAAGTGGACTGATAACATCACAAAATGGACCAGGAAACATTTTGAGGAGACACGGGCATTGGCACATGATAGAGACAAATGGAGCGAACTGGTCAGATGTTCAGCAGCACAGTGTCTCAACGACCACACTAGGTCAAATGATGATGATGATGATGATGATGATGATGATGATGATGATGATGATTGATAAAAATAGGAAGTATGACTGAAGCCTACAATTTCTAGATACTTTATTGATATAATAGACAAGTAAACTTTGAGTGGGATGGGATGTATTATTATCAGAGAGGGTATGTAAAAGTTAAACACGAAAAGTTAACAAACGAGTACATATTTAGTGGACTTGATAAATTACGCAAAGTTCCGACATGAAACAAAAACACTCCTGGCAATCAAATATCATGCAACGATTACACATACTTAATACATTCATATGCGCTCGTAAATACTGTTATTATAACATGTGGGTTTTTCTTTGGGGGATGATGTAAGTTTTTAATCAGACATTTCTCGAAAAGTTGGATTTTACCGGAATTTATTTCATATTTATCTGCCACCGCGTTATGTATATTATATTATATTATATTATATTATATTATATTATATTATATTATATTATATTATATTATATTATATTATATTATATTATATTATATTATATTATATTATATTATATTATATTATATTATATTATATTATATTATATTATATTATATTATATTATATTATATTATATTATATTATATTATATTATATTATATTATATTATAATATATTATATTATATTATATTATATTATATTATATTATATTATATTGATGGATGGATGCATGGATGGATGGATGGATGGATGGATGGATGGATGGATGGATGGATGGATGGATGGATGGATGGATGGATGGATGGATAGATAGATAGATAGATAGATAGATAGATAGATAGATAGATAGATAGATAGATAGATAGATAGATAGATAGATAGATAGATAGATAGATAGATAGATAGATAGATAGATAGATAATGATGAACGATTCCATAATAATTTAACGGTTCCAGCAGTATTTAATTCTTGGTATTTATAACTATGTTGTGTCTTACATATTGTTAATATAAGTTAATCTTAATGTGGGCATTCACAAATCTAATGCATATCAAATTATCCATTTTAGCCTACACATATTAATGTATATTCTTTTATGGTGCTGATTTTAAAGATTTTTCAAGTGTTAGCCCAAGGAACTAATTCGTGTGTTTCTGCACAGCCAATGGTTTAATATTATTCAAGGCACTTAGCCCTCTTCGTGGTTAATTAACCTAATCTGATAACAATAACATTCAATTCATTCCCTTGCGCTCTTATACACACTTTTAAAAACGATGGTCGGTATTCGAGGTTCCTTTCATTTAGCACGAGGGTAGCTATCTTAGAATTTCTTAAATTTTTTATCCCATTGTCTGAATATTTAAGATGACTGAGCAAACGAAACAACAATAATCCTCTTTACAATTTGTTTTCTACAAAATTCACGCTTGAGCTATTTTCTTTTGGAGAAGTTAACCGTAAACGTACCCACCATGGGCAAAGTGCTCCGTCTCAAGTTAGGAATGTTTTGAAAACACATTCATTGATAATTTGTCACTGTCTTGATATTCTCAATTGAATCCGGTTAAAATATATTTGTCAGACTCATTAAATAGAAGTTTCCTGTGCATCCCAATCACGCTATAACATACATATTCCAACAGTTTTGTGCATATAGGTTCGCACTATAAACTTAAAAACGACATGCTTCAAAAGTATTCTTCTCCACTGCAGTTATTATAATGAGCATATATTTTGTTAACAGAAAAGATATATATATATATATATATATATATATATATATATATATATATATATATATATATATATATATATGTATGTGTGTGTGTGTGTGTGTGTGTGTGTGTGTGTGTGTGTGTTATATGAAAAAATTGTTATATTCGCATCATGTGCAATTTTCGGTTCATCTTTTTATAAAATATTGAGAAATAAAATACTGTTTATTGTACATGATACGTAACTTTGCATGTGATATAGTATATGTTTTTTTAATCGTAAATGCAAAGAAGAGGGAATCAATCTTGGCCATGATAAAAGTCATTCGTCATTCATTCATTCATACAGCTATTCTAAAAACAAAAGAAGTAAATTCAAAACAGATTACAATAAAATATTATTTTACGGCACATCAAAATAAATAGTTAATAACAAAGGCATGGGAAAGGAAGTTTTTCATCCAGACTTAGATGTTGTATCGTCCAATGCCATTCTCAAATCATACTTTATGCATTCAGGTGTCGCTTTCTGTATGCATATATATCGTAGTATTGCTATTGGGTGTCGCTTTCAGACTGGTTTTATTTCTCGTCATTGCCTGTGGTTGTCGAGTTCAGACTTTATTAAACAGTAATTTGAATCCAATTAAGAATTCACAAAACATTGTTCTAATATTTCTCCTAAAGCAAGCCACTTTAAACGACTTAATCCTCATGTCACGATTATCAGAACCTCGTTTCTTTGTATCGTAGACATTCTTTTGTAATACAATTATTTCATCAGTTACGACAATGATACAAAAGTGTTTTCCTTGCATCTTCCTGATCACGAAATAACAATTCACTCACTCAGTGTATTAATTAATTAAAATCGGCATGAATGCATTATACTGTGTTGTCCAACAGCAAAGCTTTTGTCCTCAGCGACCAGTAATCGGACTGCTGTGTTAAAGGATTAAATTTACAAAGGGTCATTACTGTCAAGTTAGAGGACCACAATGCAGCAGAGTCATTATTAAAATAAAAGAGTAACATTTGGACAGACCAAACTTTGACGGATAATAGAAGATGAATTATGAACCTAAACACCCCAATACTTGTATCGTGAGTATAATCAGTTTAGATTGTTTTGACAGTTAAATCCATTTTGTTTAAGATACAATTTAGCCATATTTTTTTTATAGCCATCGACTTGTTACTGACGTCTTTCAAGATAAGTATTTTTCGTAAAATGCTATATGAATCTGAAAAAGATAGTAGGTCAATCCTCACAATGAGGACAAGGGGCACTGGATATTATTGTATAAAGACAGTTATTGTTATGCCACTGTACAGGGGACAATCAGACCTGAAAATGAGGACAAGGAGCACTTGAAATTATTGTAGAAAGATTTTTATTCTCAGCGTCTCAGACAGTATTATTTTGATTCACGTAATTATATATATAATACAATACTACTACTAGTACACCCCTTAATACTAACGTTACTAATGCAGTATTACTACTAATGCTCTCATTCATAATACAATACTGCTGCTACTACTACTACTACTACTACTCCTATTACTGCTACTACTGCTACTACCGTAGTTGCTGTCATTAACATTACATTACTACTACTCATACTATTACTAGTATTGCTGCTGTCGTTAATAATGCAATAATACAACAACAAAAATGCTACTACGACAGCTATCAATACTGCTACAACCACTGCTACTACTACGACTATTAATGATACTACGACTACAATCGCTATCGTTAATACTGCTACTACTACGACCATTAATGATACTACGACTACAATCGCTATCGTTAATACTGCTACTGCTGTATAATGGAATACTACAACTGATGTCTTTAATTATGCACTACTACTACTACTACTACTGCTGCTGCTGCTTGTACTATTACTTCTGCCGTTAATAATGCGTTGAAATATATGAATGTTTTCTAGTTTGTGATGATTCTTAGTAAACAATGTTTGCTTTGCCAACACCTATGTCTATCAAATGCATATTTGCAAATGTTATATCATTTACTCAACGTCATTCACTTATTTTGTGTTACTGGATTTCCTCCAACATCTACAGTATCACCTTTAAAGACCGCTCCGGTAGCCTAGTGGTTAGAGCGTCTGCATCAGATGCGGGAGGTCGCAGATTCAATACCCGGCCGAGTCATACCAAAGACTTATAAATATGGCACTAGCAGCTGCCTCGCTTGGCGCTCGGAATTCATAGGTTATTGTTAGGACTGGTCGGCTTTGTGTCAAGATAATGTGACTTGGGTGGGACATGATGGTATATGTCTGAGGCATGATTCCTCAGTGCTAGACATCATTATAAACTGCCACAATGCAGACATCGTAGCGATATGAAAGAAAAACGGTTAAAGCTACGTCCAAATCGCACACGAACACACCACCACCACCACTTTTAAACTATGGTTTTGAAACCAACGGATGATGGAGGAACTAATAGGAATGGTATCATTAGAACTCTATAAGTAATTAAAAAAATCGATAGGGAACAGTTTTGTAAAATTCAACAAATAATTTTTTTCCGTAAATACAAAGTGAAACTTTGTATTGTTAAAGGGACGTTTGTTTTTAAACTTTAAACATAGTAGAATCGATTTTCATCCAATATTAATATTTATATTTGATATTAATATTTAAATTCAAATTCTGCACACCAATTTATAGCTAGGGTGCATTCTACTTATTCAAGCAGTTGTTTTACATATTTACATGTCCTTACATAACGAGTTTCTGGTACCTGTTTCTTGATAATCAAAATCATAGGGTTTATTCTATCAATAATGTCTGTGTTTGATTTTTTGTGGGGATGGGGTGGGGGACAAATGTCTTAGTTGAAACACACAACCAGCTATTGACACACCATCCACTCTTTTCTGAAAAACACAGCCAGCTATTGACACACCATCCGCTATTATCTGAAAACCACAGCCAGCTATTGGACACTTGTGTATGTGAGATGAGATAAATTCCCAGTAGCCACAAACCACAATAAACTGTTTCTGTCTACATTTGAAGGCGCGTGTCCACATTTGTTTAATTGAAGTATTGGTATTTGATTTAGTACTATTCATTTGTTTATTGTATCTGGTAAAGGCTACTCATTTTAGATATATCCCTTTTATACCAACCCCTCTAATTCTAAAAATGTACGAACTTATTTACAGCAAAGTCAGTTTTGTGAGTATCAATTGGAATCTCCATCAGGAACGAAACGATACGTTCTTCTTAAATGGGGTGGACATATGACGAGTCGGCCTATCATACAAAAGCTACAATCTTAATCTTCAAAGTTCGTGTGAGCTGTGTGGTGCTTTTGTAAAAACATCAACCTTGTTTATCTAGCTCTTTGCCATCTGTTACAAGCTTGGCTGATTATAAAATGGTCACACCAATGATTCGCCATTCTTAATTGATTCTTTTGTGCAAAATCAATAGATACATTTAAGAACAGCAAATAGGTGTCATGAACTCGATATGGCGTGAGCAATATTCTCAGATTTCATTAAAATGTAAACAAAATATACTTAAGATTAAATACTATCACATGTCCTTCACTTATTATTACTCCTTCATTCAGAATTGTTTTCTCAAGAAAGATACAAATATTCCATATTCCTTCTTCAATTGTGTTATTATGTAACCCGTTTTACTATATGTTCAATGGCGTTCATACATAACGCGTTTTACTATTAGCTCAATGTTATTAACATGTAACCCGTTTTACTATTTGTTTAATGGTGTTAATACGTAACACATTTTACTATTTGTAAATATTCAGAATAATGCATATTCATTATATCTTTAAAGGTAAGAAAAATACATGCTTACCTTCAATTTGATGATAGACAATTTTTTTAAAAAAATCATGTTTGATACATTTTTATGAAAGACTAAGCTTATATAGGTGAGACATCTTTGTTTACGGACATGGTACCAATTACAAAGGTTATTTTATAAAAGGTTATTTTATTACAAAGCCAACCAACCACAGAAACGTACTGGTATCTTTTAAGTTTGACTGATTTTATTTTCTTCTCAAGTTGACCGACTTAAGGATGTCAAGTTTGGTTCCTTTATATTTTTTAAGTGTGACGATTTCTGTGTTGTTTGTTTTTATAAAGTCGGCCGACATAGCGAAACCAGCCAGCATTAGTTCCATCTCACCTGTAATAACGGGAATTTTCAAAACAAATTGAAACAATAGAACAGTTCTGAAAGCGACACAATCTAGTGGACGTGCACGCATACAGATACAAGGCTGAACAGTAAACTAGCTGTCTTTAGTGTCATTGTTCACTATCGATAGTTCATTGTGTTTTCTTTATCGACAACAAGAAGCATGTAATTCGTCTTGTAGGGATAAATGTACGTCGTGTCCGGCTGGTGTCCTCAATAGGTGGGAAATAGAAGCGAATGGGAAGTGACAGGGTTGTATACTTCTATTTTGAGTAAATAAATTATTTCTTGTTTACGCTTGATAATTTGTTGTTCTTTTTGTGTGAGTATAACTACTTTAATCATGTAAAAGTAATTCAAATCTGATGTAAAAAGAAAAATGTTACAGTATGGGCGCTTATCTTTAATAACACGCTTAATTGAATAAGACAGCTGAATACACCTAATAGTCAATTTTTGCGTATTAGTTTGGGGAAAGTTGAAATTAACTTTGGTGCTTTTTTTATCCACTATTTTATCATTTTGTCTTTTTAGTGTCAAATCTTTACACAAAACAATTGTCAACGGCAATGTGTAATAGCAACGATGCAGTTTTGAAAGAGTTGAAACATTATTCTTTCCTTCAGACCTTTTCGGTTGATGAATACCTAATACTGAATATTATATCGTTATTTGTAGATATCTCTCCGATCCTCAGCGATCATGACGTCTCTAAACGTGCCTGTCGACACATACAAAGGACGTAGTACCGAACTTCAAGAATATGGCTCTAACTCAAATCCGTATTGATTGACGCTAGCTACTGGTAGATAGATAGCGAATCAGCACGCGTGTGGGTTGTCCCAGCCACAACCTCTTATGCGCATGAATAAATTAGACGGGTATAAAATTGATCGTTTTGTCACCGCGGAAATATAATCCTGCTATTAAACCTAAATAGTTATCGGTTCTAGAGGCAACAAAGCAGTCAATGAAGTGACAAAGTGGTGGTTGATTCACCGAACCAGTCAGTTGTGATAGAAAGGAGCCACTGAGAAAAGTGGACCATTACGGAGGACGTATGAGAAAATTAAGGCAAGATCGATGATTCCTTAAATCAATCTTAAAACTTCATTACTGAAACAAAAGTAAAACCAATTGTTCTACATTTATCAACAATATATGTGAGAGATTTGTGATGGAAAGAGAGTGTAATAATGCTTTTTGACAATTTCACAGTAATCATCCAATGGAAGTGAAGCTCATGGAAATAGACGTTAGTTCTCTAACTAGTGCCGTGTAAATAGTGAAACACAGTCTCTGTCAATAACACGTGTCTTCAGATAACGAAGGTAAGTACTAAAATCATTGTTAATTACATACTTATTTCATATTTATGTTTTATACTACATCCTATTCAAGCAAATGCATGTAATTAAATTAAATTTTAGATGACGGTTCTTTGTTACTTATTGTTGTTCTTTGTAATGAATCAAAAATATCGGATTTATTTTAAATATGCGACTTGTGCTCGATTATTGAAGCGTTAAATCGATTATAATCGATATTTGTTATCATTATATTTTCACTGTATTACATATAAAACCCAGACGAAGTCACCTTTTCTCCATTTATCGGTTGTAACCCTAACGAAAGTTTAGTCACTGACAAGCCAAAATAAAGAGAACAGTTTATAACAGATTATATAAATATATTTAATTTATATGTAGATATATTTAATTTATATGTAGATATATTAAATTTATATCTAGATATATTAAATTTATATGTAGATATATTTAACCCAGAATGCAGCTTCGATGTCACATGATATGTGGACACCTTCCTAATGTTAGATAAACGATCTCACCGACAAAAATTAGGCTGACCCCCCCCCCCCACACACACACACACACTACCACCACTGCCACCACCGTTAAACAAATAAATAAAACTATATAAATAATAAGAAACCCAAGAAAGGTTTATTAAAAATATGGCTGGTTCCTAATAGAAATCTGAAAGTGAAATAGTGTGCATGGTATTTTAGTACATAATTGAGTTTGGTGAGATTTAACATCCTATCAATCGATTTCAATGTGGCAAAGTAAATAAGAAGA